>PVJH01014666.1:0-56274 GCA_004026705.1 Nesogale talazaci | reverse complement strand
GAATTAAAAAAAAAAAAAAAAGAAAACATCCCCATCCAGTCCAGATCAAGTCCATAATTCTGATATTAGGCCATATGTCTAATACCAATCTATAAAGTCTTCTTTAGACTCATGAAACACATTAATGATACCAAATGCAGGATGATCATAGGCCTGAGGATGGGAAGTCTTGTGGATCCAGTGGCATTGTAAGCATTTCAGTGCCAGCAGGCATCTTGTGCTAGCAGGCATCTCCATGAGGTTTCTCTGGGTCCCAGGACTCTGGCTGCATCAGGGTAGTTTCATGTGGCTTCTCATCAGAAACGTCTTGCAGGGAGTGAGCGAGTGTCGCACCTCCAGTGAGCTGTTTATCTCCTTAGCGCCTGCAAATGAGGTCATCAAGTTGAGACCTGATTGACAGGTAAACTCCATCCCTTCACTCCTAAGTCTCAAATTGACAACAGATTATGTAACTACCACACAAGGTAAGCCAGGGCCATGCTGAGTAAAATGGCTTATTATCCAATCCAGCACCCAAACATTTTGAAAATAACTTTCAGTAAATGCTCGGCAACTGTATTGCTATCGGAGATTGGCTGGGGGCCATCACCTTCCCCAAAGAGGGCTGCAGCTGTCTCTCACCCACAGCTCTTCTGTAGTGTGACCTTGCTTCTTCTTCATTCAGCTGGGAAACCTGTTTCTGCACCCTTTGAATCTGGCTGCTTTGACTAGAATAGTGATTGTGATGGCTGCAAACTACTCTGGCAATGTCTACTTCTTGCCCTTCAAGTCCTGAACAAGCATTGACAAAGTAGACTGTTCAGCCAGAGAGAGAGGGGTTCTGTGGAGGAGTAGCATACCACTAGGTATGGAACTAAAGAAGCTCTCATGAATTCTCAACCCCCTCACACACACAACTAAATCAAGCCAATCCACAGAACCCTGAGGTGTTTTAAACTACTATGCTTTGGGGTGATTTAATGCATAGCACAAAGGCACTGATGGCTCAGTACCAGAGTGCTTGTCTTCCAGGCAGAAAACCTGAGTTTGATTTTTGGCCAATGTGCCACACACGTGTGCAGCCACCTCCATCAGGGATGGTTTGTACACTACTAAAGGTGTTGAAAGGGTTTCCATGGAGCTTCTAAACCAAGACAGACTAGGAGGAACGGTTTGAAAGCATACTTCCAAATACCAGCCACCGAAAATCCTGCAGGTCACAATAGTCAAATCTATCACAGATACGGGACTCGGCAGTGTTTTGTTCTATTGTGCATGAGGTAAGGAACATGGGATGGAAACTAGCAACAAGGTCATATTGCTGTAGTTGTGTGCCTTGCAGTCAATTTGGACTCATAATGACCCCATATGAAGAGAGAGCCACCATAGGATTTTCCGGGCCCTGGCCTTTATGGGAACAGATCATCAGATTCTTTCTCCTACAGAGCTGGTGGATATGTTCACATATCAGACTTGTGGTAGTCATATACTGATGTCAATTTCATGATTGGGAATGTAGGGGTGGAGTCTAGCCTGTCATCTGGAGCTAGCCCGTGAGACCTCTGTGTGGGCATGGCTTTCTCTGAGAATTCTGGGAAATCTCGTATTATTTCCCCCGTGGAGGTGAAAGACTATAGACTCAGTTCTTTGGAGACACTCTACTGACAAGACACAAGACTCACTCCCTGGGAGGCATTGCAGTTGGAGAGACACATGGTGGCAAGCTGACAGATCCTGAGCCCTGGACACTGAAGGAGACACGGGGAAATGCTGCCAGCACTGAGATGCTTCTACCACCACTGGATACACAAAACTCTGCACCCGATGGCCTGTGATTGTCCTGGAGTGGTTGCATGTGCTCCGTCAGTCTGAAAAGGACTTATGAATTTATATCGGACATATGGGCTAATATTGAATATATGGGTTAGGTTTTGGACTGGATTGAATTAGGATGCTTTCTCAATGTTCCATTCCTCTTGCATATAAACCTCTCCTTTATATACATATGTGTGGTTATGAGTTTGTTTCTCTAGTCTACCTGGACTAATGCGAGACCTATGGTTAGGAGTCATGTGCTTAATCGCTGTGCTTCCAGGGCTCCCTCATACAAGGAATGGTAGCTGGTAAATGACTTCATGTTCTGCCTCCAAAGAAGAGTCATGGTCCTGAAAAATAAAACAGCAGCCTCTGAAAAAGGACTATTTTGAGCCTGAGTTATATTTTCCCTTTGAGGTTGTAGAGAAAAATTTTGCAGTCACTTCCAGCAGTGTCACCATGTCCTGAAGGAAAGGGATGTATCATTATAATTACATTTTAACTACATCCTCTGAGTTATATTTTAAGGTGTAATAAGACATCTTTCTAATATAAACATAAAAGGCAAATTATATTGACACATCTAGTAATAGCTGAATGGGTAAATAAATAACTTGGTGAAATGAACACAGCTTCCTGCTTCTCCATGACCCTCCATGGTTCCATATCGGGCTAATGTTTTTATGCACTATTAATGAAATTTCCAAAAACTGAGGAGAAGAAATAAAAGAAGTGAAAATCGCCCTGGGTTAGATGAGCATGTTGGTTGGAAGGGACATGAACCTTTTTTCTCCCTTAGAATGACTATTGATGCTCATGAATGAACACATTTAAAACAGTAACTTTTTTTCCTTCTGGAAACAGGACAAGAGCTTCACAACTCTGGGATCTGTTCTAGAGATCAAGAGAAAACAAATACCTTTCTAAAATTCCTAACACCGGGACAAATCTTCAAGGGTTTATATAGTAAAGACGAAGCAGCTCAGGAGAGCCTGTTTTCAACTCATAGTACTGTAAAAAATTCCCCCACTAATTTTAATAGAAAATACTGTTGTTTTTGTTGTACATGTAAATTATGAAATGGTTACATGGGTATGTAAGGGTGTGAGACCAGATTGACTAGAGAAACAAAGTCAGTGACTTTCATAAATGTGCAAGATAAGGTCTTATATGAAGAAGCTTATATATCAAGCAAACATCTCAGCCAAGGCCAGATCAAGTCCATTCAGACTATATTATTCTATAAATTCTTTTTCAGATTCATAAAGCCACATGTAATCATGCAGAATGCTGGAACATTACAGGCTGGTGGGTACAAAAGCTTATGGATCTAATGGCAGTGGATTGCTCTTCTGGTTTTGGCAGGTATCGGGGTCAGCAAGCTGGAAGGTGAAGGAAGAGAGAAAGAGAGAGAGAGAGAGAGAGAGAGAGAGAGTTTCCCAGGAATCTCCTTATAAGAAAGTGGTGCTCACAAGGAACCACCACCAGACTGTGACCTGATTGACAGACTAGCCTCCACCTCTACACTTGACTTCAAGTTGACATGAAGTTATGTAACTATCAACAGACCACCCCTTGTCAATTGGACACTTTTGCACATCTTTGCAGCTATGCGTATATTTTGGAACAAAGAAAATAGTAAAATCATATCTTGTAAAACAGAATAAAACTAAAATGCATGCAACTCAAAATGTGCATCTAATTTAAACATAATAGTCTATAAGCAAACAAAATAAAAGTGAACAAAATAAAAGTAATCTATGCGTAACAATTGCTGTTAAGTGAACACCTACAACATACACTTACAATTTTTTAAAAATAATTTTATTGGGAGCTCTTACAGCTATTATAACATTCAATACATCATCTGTATCAAGCACATTTGCACACGTTGCCACATTCATTTCCAAACATTTTCCACTTGAGCCCCTGGTATAAGCTCCTCTTTCCCCTCCCCCTCCTTTTTAAAAAATGAATCATTTTATTGGATACTAACACACCTTCCCTCATGATCTATACATACAGCAATTGCATGCAGGTCTCATTTGTACACTTGTTGCCATCATCACTCTCAAAACACCCTCCCTCCTCTTAGGCCCCCAGTTCCAGTAAACAAGCGGCCATCCAGGAATCAACAAAACCCACATGGATGAAGCACACCAGCGTGTGGGACCATGAGTTGTTAAAGGGATCAGTTATCATGGATTAAGAACTAAAAACCATAACATTGCATGCTCGCTCTCCAGATATAATCATGATGACAAATGTGTGCATAAACAAATGTGGTGAAGAAAGCTGATGGTGCCCAGCTATGAAAAGATACAGTGTCTGGGGACTTAAATGCTTGAGTAAACAAGTGGCTATCCATCTCAGAAGCAACAAAGCCCACATGGAAGAAGCACACCAGACTGTGTGACCACAAGGTGTTGAAAGGATCCAGTGTCAGGCATCAAAGAACTAAAATTATATTATTATAAATAGGGGGGAGTACAGATTGGTGACCCAAGGCTCATCAATAGGTGAAGCAGCATCCTCTTACAAAGGGGTTGCAGGGAGGAGATGAGCCAGTTAAAGTATAGTGTAGTAACAATGAAATATGCATCTTTCCTCTAGTTTACAAATGTTTCCTTCCACCCACTATCATGCTCCCGGTTCTATCAGACAAGTCCAGCTAGAACAGGGGATATTCACTGGAGTTGGACACATGGGAAATTTAGGATAGATATTCCGTCAGGATGAGTGATGGGAGTGGTGATACTGGGAGGGTGGAGGGATGGTGGAGTAGAAAGGGGGAACCAATTTCAGGGATCTACATATAACATACTCTCTGGGGCATGGACAATAGGGAAGTGAGTGACGGGATACAATGGACAGTGTACAATATAAAATAACAATTTGTAAATTATTAAAAGTTCATGGGGGGCGGGAGGAAGGGAAAGAGTCTTACAATTCTATGAACATACTCTTTGACCCATGAAAGTTTATTAGCCAGCCATGTTCCTGAATTTGGGGTATCCAATTTCTATACTGTGCACTCATATCAATCCAGTGTTCTCAGGAGACAAGAATGGACTTTGATGTGAAGATTCTTCATTCCAGTGGGAACTTGTGAGTCTGAATCCATAAGGTAAGTCAAATAAGGACAGGCTATCCATAAAGTTAGCAACAAAATGCACCAATTCACAGATTCAAAAATCTTATCTTTTTCTGGCCAGGTTTGGGTTAACTTAATGTGGGCCATTTTGGTTAGCCTCACAAGTATGTCCATTGACTTCCTTGCCTTTCCATCATGGTCTCCGTGACAAATTCTCTAACCCCAGCCCCATTGGACTAGGTCATGCCATAGGCTTAGGCTCTCCACAATTCTTTAAACTACAGAGCAGCCCACCCACTCTTATCTGCTCCTCTAGTCCCTGTGAACCAGGTCTATGGGTGTCACTGGACAGATTCAATCCACCTCTCTATAGATGTTTTTCTCTTAATTCCAGAGAACCCTAGTGAATCCAGGTGGTCACCTAGCAATCCACATGCTTCTTATAGGTTTCTTTGAACATTAATTCCTAGAGAACATAATTACTTCATGTCTATAGATTTTTTTTCAGCTGCAGGAGAAAACATCCAGTTCAAGATTCAAAAAGATCAAAATGGCTACATTTTTCTTCAGTCTGCCAACATCTCTCTCAGCAATTCTCTTCAAATGCAATTGTCCAGAGCACTCAAGGACTGATTGGGAATTATCTTTTCAGAACCTTCTTTGTAGGCATGACCTATACCCATTCAAAGATCTAATATAAGATCTTAAGGTGCTGGAGTTACAAACTCTCTGTTTTCATACTCTCCAGTAGTCATTTCTTTGACACATTATATTAATAGAAATAGTTAGAAGATATCGATATGATTGATATCTAGTACAGCCAGATCCTAAACTCAATTCTTAAAATGGTCAAATTGAATCTTTATTTAAACTATCCTATTCATCTGCAATATGGTCTTAGGCCTCTGGCTGTCTCAAGTCAAGACCAAGTCTTTTGTGCACCACTTTGATTAAAGCAGCATGGTCTCAGAGGAGAAGTTCCATAGGCTATTTTGCCCCCTGAGCTCAAAATTTATATTAATCACATTCATTTTCACCATTTCAGACAGGAATAACCGAAGAAAAGAATCAAAACTTTAACAACCCATATTCTTTCCAGAAAACAATTGAGTAAACAGTGTGACCTCTGACTATCCAAAAAGAGAAAGACGACCATAAGGCAGAGTTTAGACAAGCATCCACTCCATCTTCATGATTTGTTTTATTAGTACCCCACTGTCAAGGTACCATAATGTATTAATTCAGTTTGACAAGAGAAACAAATTCAGTGACATTCATATATGTTTAAGAAAGAGCTTTATATCAAGAAGCTTTATATAGCAAGCAAACATCCCAACCCTGGCCAGATCAAGTCCCTAGGAACTATACTAGTCCACGAGTCTCTCTTCAGACTCAGAGTGCCACGTGCAATGATGCAGAATGCATGAGCATACAGACTGGAGGGTGCAAAGTCTTGTGTATCCAATGGCAGTGGATGCATCTCTGCCTTCACCTTCCAGCCTTCAGGGTCAGCAAACTGGAAGGTGAAGGCAGAGAAAAGAGAAAAAGGCCCCAGGACCCTCCTGATGAGAAGTTCACATCTATAAGGAGGCACCATCAGACTGTGGTCTCATTGACAGGCTAGATTCCATCCCTAAAGTTTTATGTCATCAATTTAATAGGAAATTATGTAACTACTACAATAAGCTTATTTCTAACTATTCAAGACCAAAAAAGTGTTCATCAGTGTTGTGTCCTCACATCACACTTACTCAATATGTATGCTGAGCAAATAATCCAAGAAGCTATAATGTATAAAGAAGAATGTGGCATCAAGGGTGGAGGAAGCCTGATTAACAAGCTGAGATACGCAGATAAAGCAACTTTGCTCGCTGAAAATCAGTAGGGTTTGCAGCACTTGGTGATGAAGATGAAAGATTAAAGCCTTCAGTATGAACTGCAACTCAATGTAAAGAAGACAAAAATCCCCACAACTGAGCCAATAGGTAATGCCATGATAAATAGAGACAAGCTGACACTGTCAAGGATTTTGTCCAGCATCGATACACACGGGAGCAGAAGTCAAGGGTTCAAAGGCCGCATTGTGTTAGGTAAATCTGCTGCACAAGGCTTCACTCGAGTTTTGAAAATCAAAGATGTCATTTTGAGGGCGAAAGTGCACTTGACACAAGCCAGGGCATATGTCCCATGAATTGATGCACTTGAGTTATAGAACTGGAGAAGAATATTGAAAGTACTGTAAAATGCTAAAAGGACACCCAGATCCGTATTGGTAGAAATATCACCAGAGTTCATTACCTATTGGTTCAGTTAGAGACAAGGATGGCAAGCATTTGTCTTACATACTTTGAACATATTGCCAGGATATCATGCTTGATAAAGTGAATGGGGCAGCAAAGAAAACAGAAGACCCTCAACTAGATAGACAACTGTGGCTGTAACAACAGGAATATGAACAATTGCAAGTATTGCACAGGACCTTGCAATGTTTCTTTCCATTGTGCCTAGGGTTGCTATGGGTTGGACCTGGCTCAAAAGCAGATAACAACAACAAACAACAACAACAACAACCGCAAGATGGTACAGAGAAATGTGTTCTATGACATATTAAGACATGGTAGGGGTGAGCCCCAGTGGCAGAGTGGTTGAGTGCAGGACTGTGGCCCACTGGCTTGGTGGTTCAAATCCATCAGCAACAAGGCTAGGTAGCTTCCATGACCACCAGAGACCAGTGATGCCCACCCCCCCCCCCAAAAAAAAAGACATGGTAAACCAAATCCATGGGATAAAGAATTCCTTTCTTATAGATTTTTAAATGAATATATCTGACTAGGCCCAGAGAACAATATAGAGAGGATGGATAAGGAGATCCAAGAAATTAATGGAAAAACAAAACAATTACATCCTAACAGGGGGTCTAAAAGAGGGATCTGGGAGTGTAGATTCCTACTTAGTTAATATTTTATATGACTGCTTACACTCAAGTGAGGAGTAGGAAATGGAAGAAAAAAATCACAAGATGAAATGTATCCATGAGTTCCTCTGACATTAAAATCTCTGACAAATAAACCTGATTCGGGAAAGTCAAGCGAGGTGTAAGAGTGATCGGTGGAGTTGTCCGTTCATGAACCAGGAACCAGAGAAAGGTCAAATGTTCTTTTCTGGAACTGCATGGCAGAGTTGGGGCCGTGAGGAGGTGCACTGGTGGAGACGGGAGCTGGAAAGGCAGGGAACTCAGGGTGGATAAACCCCTCGGGGTCATTGGTGGGAGTGGAGTTGCCGAATGAGTGGAGGGAGGGTGGGGTGGAGAGAGGAAGCCAGCTGTGGGGATCTGCAGACTGTCTCCTATCTAGAGGACGGACATAGGGAGGAGTGGGCCGGAGCGATCGGGCAGTGTAAGATATGACAAAACAATAATGATTGCAGAGTAATGAGGGCTGAAGGGGGGGGGGGCGGGTGGAAAGGTGGGAGGGGGAAGGCAGGGGGGCTCAAATCAAGGGCCCAAGTGGAAAGGCAGATGTTGGGAGAATGTTGAGGACAGGCAAGCGGGTGTGCTTGGCACAGCATATGTAACTATGTATGATGAAAGCGATCTATGAGCGCCCAATAAAATGATTAAAAAAAAAAAGTTCTTTCCTGGTTGCTTTTCCCCACCCCACCACCCAACTTAATTAGACAAATGTTGATATTTATAACCTTTGTTTAAGGCGCTGGTCTGTTTATTTTTTTCTCAGTAACTATGTAAAATTATGGCAACATTTTTTTAATTACACAAATGCATTTAAAATGTTTACATTGAGTATGTGAAGTTCAAACCTACTCAAACGATAAGTGTTCAGAAGAAAAGAAAAAGCTTTTGTAGTCACATAATGTTAGCGAATGATCACTCACTTCATTTATTTTTCAAAATAAAGTTTTTTCTCTGTCAACTTCCACCCAGAACACCCTTCTCCTTCCCCCCCCCCCCACTTTTGTCAATTATACGTTCCAAATTTAAGACTTAAGATGACTTTTTTAAGCTTTGAATTCTTGTTAGCTTGGAGAGTATGTATATTTAGCAAGTGCCAGTAAGACTATAATGGAGTGAACATTTTCTTTTATACTCCGATTACTTTTCTGTTTGATGACTCCAAGTTTCTCTAGATCAGAAATGGCCATTCCAATCACTTAAATGAAGGGCAAATCTTATGTACACACTAAAATTCTCTTGAAAGAAGGAAAAACGATAGAAAAATACTTTTGAAGAATATCTGAAACTACTTGTAAAACTATAGCAATGTAAAAAAAAGTCCCAGCAAATTCTGGGCATATACAAGATTGCTACTCTTTTACTTGAATCAAAAAAGTACAAATAGTTAATATTGAAGAACACGGTAAAAGTTGAATTTACCAATTGTTCTAGACATTACTGGTTTTCTCAATGGTTTGATAGAGAAGTTAAATTTTAAAATGAAAATTTTGTGTTGGTCCTCCTACCTGTTTACTGGTTCTTGCTATCATGCACTATTAATACATAGCATTTTGACTTATAGTGACCCTAAAAAATAAAGTAGACGTGCCCCATTGCCTTTTATAGTGTTTACTCTCTATGGGCCTCCATATGAGGTCTCATATACATGTGAAAGTTGGACATCGAATAAGGAAGACCTAGGAACCAATGCATTTGAGCTATGGTACTGGCAAAGAATATTTAATGTACCATGGATTGCTGAAAGAACAAAAAAATCTGTCTCAAAAGAAATATAGCCAGAATGATTCTTAGAGGCAAGAATAGAGAGACTGTCTCACATATTTAAACACATTGCCAGGGGAGATCAGTCCCTGCAGAAGGACATCGTGCTTGATAAATGACCAGGGCAGCAAAAAAGAGAAAGACCTTCAGCAAGATATATTGACAAAGTGACTGCACGGATGAGCTCACACAAGAATAATTGCCAGGATGGCACAGGACTGGCCAGAGTTTCATCCTCTGGCGCATCGGGTCATGATGGGTCAGACCCGACAGGACAGCACTTAGCAACAAGAATATTGAAGGGAATAGATTCTCAGGTCTTTTTTTTCAACACAGCTGCTGGCAGGTTAGACCTGCTAGCAGTTGGCTATTTTACTACCTTCTTATATCACACAGTACTTCTGTTAAGCCTAGGCAGTTGACTGAACTCTCTTAAACACTGTCTTCCATTCTTTATTTTTCTTTTAACCTTTTTTTTCCATTTAACCAGTTAATCCCTTGGACTTTCCTAAAATTCTTATGAATATTAATGATGGCCCTACTATCACATTCCCTTAAATTTAACCTGTACGGCCCTCTCAATATTCCATGGCATCCCCCCTTATAATATGTGTCATATAAGAAGGCACTTGGTGTAAAATTAAGCACACAACCCAAAGGATGTCATCCAACTATGAGGGAAGGGAAGGTGGGGTGGAAGCTATTCTTTATTTACTGTTTAATGCTAATATTGAGTAATGCTAATATAAGCTCCCCTGAGACATGTTTAAAGTATATAAATGTTTATCCTGACTTTATGAAGCAGGAAGGTACAGCTTCAAAACCCCATTGTGGAGTTCAATGACCTGATTTTAAGTGCTGGCTCTGCTATTCACTATGCATGTGATGTGGAGCAAGTCTTGTCTTCCTATGGCCAACATCCGGGTGATAATAATAGTATCTACTATATAAAGGTGCTGTAAGGATGAAATGAGTTCATGCATTGCACTCAGGACTATGCTTGGATCACAGGCTTCATTCAAGAGAAGTTTACCTGATTGCTATGGCCACTATTTTCAGACGGAGAAGCTGATACATAGCAGAATAGCGGGGTTGTTACTCCCCATGCCTAAAGGTCCCCTGGAGGGCATTGGGAGCCAATGAAGGCTAAGGGGCATGTGCCAACTCAAGCCTGAGCCACGGGGCACGGTACATGTAGGTACACCTGGGTTGGCTCAAACTAGGCCAGGTGAGGTTAATTCAGATGAGGGGCTCACCAGGACTGTTGACTATGCCACTCAGCTGAAGGCCCTAAAGGCTGGAACCTGGAGACCACCTTGACTACTTCTCTTTTTTTTTTTGTTTATTCTTTCTTTTTTAAAAAATTATTTTATTGGGAACTCATACAATTTTTATCACAGTCCATACATTCATTCACTGTATATCAACCACATTTGTACATTTGTTGCCCTCGTCATTCTCAAAACAATTGGTTTCTACTTAAGCCCTTGGTATCAGTTCCTCATTTCCCCACTCCCCCCTTGGTCTCCCCTCCCTCATAAATCCTTGATAATTCATAAATTATTATTATTTTGCCATATCTTACACTGTCCAAATTCTCGCTTCACCCCCTTTCCTGTTGTCCATACCCCAGTGAGGAGGTTATGTGTAGAACCTTATAATTGGTTCCCCCTTTTTCTGCTTGCTGTGTGGGTGAGCAGTCTTAGGAGGTTGCCTGGGGTCAGTCAGATGATATGCAGCATTTGGATAAAACAAAAAAGGGGTTTAGTTTAAACAAGACACTCTTCTCTCTCTCAAAATTGTCCAACTTTTTTCAATCAGAATAATTGTTTTTGCTGAGTTGGTCTGGTTTGACTTCTGTCTTCCTTCGTTTAACATTTTCTGAGTTGGAAGATCTAGGAATCTGCCCTCAAAACTCACACAACAGTGATAGTCTGTTAGACTTATATTACTGTAGGTAGCTCTCACACCAAGCATGCATTCAATAATTATTTAAAATATTTTTTATACTTTCACACATAATTCTAAATTAGGTAAATCTTTTTGACAGTAGAAATTTTTACACTTAATGGAATCTCCCCAACTATAGCAATCATGATTAAGGTAAGGAGATAGAGCAAATTCTAATAAAAAGTTGATTTCAATATGCTTGTTCAATATGCTATTGCACTGAGGAGGTTCAATGGTTAGGATACGTGTCAATTTGTCTGGGTCACAATTCTCAGTTTGGCAGTTGGAGTCTCCCCCATGAGATCATCAAATAAATGTAATCAACTCCATGGCAGGATCTACTGCAAGCTGTTGGAAAATTAAGGTGAAGTGCCACCCCCTTGATCAGGTCACAGCGCTGATGCAATTGGAAGTTTCAAAACTTTGGTGTCCTCCTACGTCTTAATTTCTTCTAGCCATCATTTCTCAATCGCCAGAAAAATACTATCGGTTTTACATTCACAATAGATTCAGAGGGTACAGCTATTTCTTAGCATGATTATGTTGCATCACCTCCTTTGCCACCATTCTCATCCATCTCTCTCACTGCTTAGTGCAAGAGCATCTGACTGGTCCATTTTCCCTCCTTCTGTCCATTTTCAATGCCGTGTTCAGAACAGATCTGTTAAAGTATAAGTTGGACCTTCTAAAAACATTGAACTTCTAAACTTTATGCACAAAAGGAGATTTTAAAATGTCTTCCACATAGAAATTTGTGACTTGTGTAGTCAGGTCTAATTGTTAATGCTCAAAATCTCCAAGGGCTTCCCTTCCACTAAGAATGAATTAAGAAAGCAGACCCACTTTCCATGGAGTCAGCTCCAGCGTGGGGTGGCTCATGTGTTGGGAGTACCACTGCTCCACAGGGACTCTTTAACTGTAATCTTTTAAAAAATGTTCTTAAAATTTGAATGATTTATTGACATATAACTCACATATCATGTAACCCAACTGTTTAAACATATTATAGTTATGCAACCATCACCACAATCAATTTTAGAACATTTTCTTCATTCTTTTTATTCTATTCATTTTCTTCATTCTTTTGTAAAATTTTAATGAATCATTTTATTGGGGGCTCTTACAGCTCTTGTAACATCCCTTGTGTCAGGCACATTTGTACGTAGGTTGCCAATATTCTTTGTTTTCTTCGTTCTTGTAGTCATTATTATCAGCTCTACCCAGCACCCAAAACGTCCTCTGTCATCACTCTAAGAAGCTACTAATCCAGTTACCATCTTTATAAATTTTTCTATCCTGGATTGCATAAAAAGAAAGATATATAAAACAACGGCAGAACACCAAAAACAAAATAAAGCAAGAAAATCCTCAATCAAAACTCAGAAAATATTAAAGACTAGAACAAATTTAAAATGAGTCAAAAGGGATAGCAAATGAGATAAGGCATTAAAGTTTAATCTAATTATGTCTAAAATAATCCACTTTCCAATGCATGATAACAAGGCTGATAACAAGCCTCTTCATATCCTCAGTCTATGGTCAGAGGGCTTCCCTTAAGTTTAATTGATGTAATAAACTTGCCAATGGATTTTGGGCTTCCACTGTCCTCTGATCTTCTGCAAACTGGGTACTCAGAATTGCACTCTAAAACAGTTCCCTCGGCAGAGCACCATGTCTTCCTTTTTAGGTACTGCAAGATGGGTTCAGGTCACTACCTTCTTGAGGAGTAGACCCTGCCAACCATGGATGCCACCCAGGGAACTGGCTGAGACCCAGAGGAGCTTAAATCATGCCATCTAATATCATATCCTATGGCTCTCCCCTTTATTCTGTGCCCTAACAAACTGGCCTGCTCCCTGACCTGGAACAACCAGCAGTCTGTAGCTTCCCCACTTCCTTTGCCTTTGGTGCTCTTTGCCTCATCAATCATGAGGCTTCAGGTCTTCATTCAAAAGTCACCTTGGACACTACTCGAACTTCCCTTCCAGTGTCCCTATGCTCCCATTAGACTTACTCTCTTCCTTGCAATGCCATTTCTCCTTAGCAGCTACCATTATCTATTTGTTTTTGTACGGTTTATCTTGTTTTTGTCTGGCTACACCACTGACTTTTAAATTTAAGAAGGCAAGAGACTGTTTTTCTTTCTATTTTGTGCCCTGCTGCTTCCCCAGTACCTGTCACACAGTAGGCACACAATTCATCTTTGTGAAACATCATCGCTGGATTTCAGAGGAAATTATAAACTTTCTACATTGTGAAGATGACTTCAATTCATAAATTTATTAGCATATTTAGTCAGACATGATTAATAGCTCTGAAATTCTAATTATCTGACAACATGACGTCCAAGCAGAGGTATTTATATTTTCTGTTTATCCCACTTGCGGGAACATTTGATAGCAGCCTTCTACCACAAAACATTTTTAGATTAAAATTACTTTGCTCCCTATGGTTATCTGTGGCTTCTGGTAACAAATTGTTGCTGATGCTAAGAGCTGATGCTCATTGGCCATGGGGAACTCTAACAAACTTTAAATTTCTGCAAAATACCCTGAGACTCTTACTTCTGCAGAAGAATTCAGGTAGTCTGAAGATCAACGAGCCCAGGTAATGTGACTCTTTTGATGTTCCTGATGGTAACTATCTTTATGATATCGTTGTTTACATTGCCAAGATGCCTGCTAGAGATACTAGAGCTTATTTTGTAACAAAGAAAATTAAGATGTTCTATGTAAGCAAATGGAGTACCCTCTAAAGCTGTGATTTATAAGCTGAAGAAGTGTGTGACTGAGCTACAGCAATCATAATTTGAAACTGATGATTTGGTAATAACTTTCCTTATCTTTGACATCAGCATTGTCAAACTCCCCAAACTCACATTCTCTGTTTTTACCCTATCCTTAGACATACTAACTACAAGATAATGGATGTGACCATAGTTATACTTTGAAGTCTCATCTGTCCTGGTCTATAAAATGCTTGGGAGGTTAAATTAAAACTAGAATTATTAAATATGCCCTTTAGATGATTCTCGTCTAGAAGATAATCAATGATTTTAGAATATTCAAAAGACTATTTAAAAGATTTAGAATATTAGAAAATTGTATTTGTCTCCCCAAATAAGTCTGTTTCATCTTATAATGCTTAAAGACTATAAGAATACTTAGGATATTTTACCCAGGAAAAGTTGTCCCTTGCCCATGTCATCTACCAGAATGGCTTAATTAAAAAAGTATTTTTTTCAGTTATCCTATTTATGTAGCAGTTAGTGAAATACTTTATAAACACCAAAATCAACCAAGACCACATTGACCCTATTTCCCCTCCCAATACAATGGCTACTTACCTTAAGAGAGTCCTACAACCTATTTGTGAATTTACCAAGTACAGACATAAACCTTTATGCAAAATCAGATGTGTTTCAAACATTATCTTGTTGAGTTATAAATAACAAATATGATTTATGTTTAAATCAACTACCTATGGATTTCTCTGTAATAAAGTAAAAGATTGGAAACTTATTAAGGATAGGGCAAGGGCTTGATCGAGACCACTGATTCCATGACTCTTTTGCCTAAATGCTAATCCTGGTTTGGCTGCTTAATAGCAATAAAATAAAGAGAAAGCTATCCAACCTTCTGTGCGTATTTCCAAACAAGCGTTGTAACACAACTTCATAGGATTATTGAAGATCCAAATAACAGAATATGTATGCATTTTCACAAACAGCATCTTGCTTATTTTAAGTATCCAATGAATGCTAGCTATTATTATAAGTACTGCATAATCATTTTACTTTGCAGTCAATGAATAACTAATGATTCATATATTAATAAATCTGATGACACACCATGGTGGTTCAGCCTGGAGCTGACAAAATTTCCCTCCTCAGAAGGTTGCCTACTGCCCAGACAGATTTGTTTGAAGAGTCTGTTGTGATTCTTTAATGGCACTATGTATTATACAAATAATTAAACAATCACTTTCTGGAGGCAAGTAGAGAAAGTTAGAAATAACAGTCGTCGACTGACATAATTATTTTTTAACAATATTGAACTTTTTTTTTCCACATTGAGATAATTAAATCTGTGAAAGCTCTTAGATTACAGGAGCTGCCCTTGACTTTGAATAAATATAAATTATACACAGGCTTTTATAAAACAAAAGGAAATGAACCACTGGTGGGAAAGATGTTTATTGTATTTTTGTGCTATATTGCTGCAGTTTATAATTAATATTGCTCCAGGGTAAACTATTGTCTTTTTTCCCCCAGAGATTCTCAAAGATGCAGGTTATCTGTTTGGGAATGCTCCTTTTCAGTCTGGTCTGGGCAGCACCAGTAAGTATTTATGAATTCATTTAAGCATCACCTAATCTCCTCTTCTCTTTTGCTTTTAACTAATGCTTATTTAGTTTAGAGGCATTTTTATCTAGTCCAGTTAAAACCAAGTACCAAGTAAATAGAAGGCACCCCACCCTTATCCCTAATACCTACCAGAAAGGAGGTTTTTAATTAACATTTGATGAATTAAGAATCCCTATTGTACCTTTGAAGCAATAGAAGATTAGATATCATTGAGAAAACCACAGCGCAAGAATTTCAAATACACTGACATTGATGACTACTATTCAGGGGCTTGTGTTCTAATATATCAAGAGAATATATATGTATGTATACATATATATATATATAAAGGATTTGATTTGAATAAAGGCTAAACAACTAGATTTTGTAAATCCATGGCAGGACATAGAGCAGAGATGTATTCTGTAATTCCTGTATCATTCCAATACTGCAGGATCTTGTGAATGATTTTTCTATCATCAGCTAGGCTAAAGATGAGACGAACGTTTCCTGTGTAATCTAAATAAAACTACAATTTCCTCTTGAGTCGTTTTTCTTCTCTGACTCATCCAGAAGAGTACTCAGGATGTGACCAAATTATCTTGTGAAAGTGCTGAGTATTACAGATATTTTCTGCAATGCAGACATGGGACTAATTAGATAGTGTCTGAAAAGCATCCAGCCTTCTCAAAGTAACCCTTTTGGTTGACAAACTGTGCAAGCAACTTGTCTTTCTATTTCAAGATGTTCTTAAATATAGGTCCTGGGGGGGGGGGAGCTAGGGGGGGTTGGGTGGGACGGTAGGTAACCGGTTGGGTAGCCATGCCGAAAAGGATGAGAGCAGCAGAAGTGGGGGAAGCATATCTCCTGATGCTCTCACAGTCCGATGAGGGCTCCTCTGCTTCCAGCACAATACTGCCAGGCCAGATGCCGTGTAGGGACCTGCTAAGGCCTGGTGGAGGAAAGGCAAATCAGGCTGACACTGCCCAGTCCAGCTTGTAAGGATGTGTTTATTTTAAGCATCATTTTCCAAAAGAGTGGCTGGAGTGGTGTTCTCTGACCATCTTCAAGTAAAAGTGCTATGTGCACATCAGGCCATTGACCGCCGGTCAAAAGAGGGTGTCAGCAATCCTCCCCAGAGGGAGACAGTGCCACCTCAATTACAGACTCAAATTCAAGCAAGAGCACAGGGCCAAGTGGGGTGTGGGGACAAAGGAGAGATGAATATTCTAAATGAACGAGGCTGAGCAAAGATCTGGAGACAGAATTTGGAACTGTGAATGACTGGTACTGTTTTTTCAACACCAGGGGTCTAAATTCCTTAGTTGTGATTGGTGACATCAGAAATTAGCAAATAATGAGTCACTGCTCTATGTTTGGGAATTATAATCCAAAATGAAAGGATTTTAACATAGGAGAAAATAAAAGCTTATTACTGCAATCAAATGATAGTGACCAGTGGGCCATTTGCTCAAAAGGACATCAAGATGTAATCAATTATGAACTAACTACACTTTGGTATTTAGATATTCTGTAATATATACCATTAAATATGCCTTAGAGCATATATATTATATTACATATATAACACATACATATATAAGTATTAGACACGCACCCAATGGAACTTCAAAGGCATGGGATTTAGGGTGGAGGAAGAAGGGGATAAAGACTAGCTGACATTAAAGGGCTCAAGTTGAAAAAAAGTGTTTTGAAACTGACTTACAAATTCTCTTGACATAATTAATCTATGGATTGCTATAATATATGTAATAGTGACTTAGATACAGTATGATTTAGATACAGCCTTGTCCCTCTGCCTTATACAGTGTGTAGGACAGAGGACAAAGCAAGGGCTTGAGGCAACGCAAAGACTGTGACAGGGAATTACTCCCGCCCTCAGGGCTGGAAGACCAAGGAGAGAAGTGAGTGCTCTCCGTGCTCTGGGAGGGCGCTGCGCTGAATTCGGACCACAAAGGAGATGTATCCAATGATGAGGGTGGCATGAACGATTTACCTTTGTCCTCCAACCTCCAGTCTCAGGCTTGGGCTCCCATCAACCAATCACAGACCTAAGTCAGAGGGTGGTAAAGGCCTTGGGGGATGAAGTTTGCAAAGTCAGTACAGAGGGAGCAGAAACAGAGGAAGTGACCCTCCGAACAAGCAGGAGACGACTGATGTCTTATTGCAAGAAACAATTTCACTGGATTAGCAAAGTACAGAACGTTTCAGTTGATTTAGGAAGAAGACTGTCTAGGTAGATAAGGTAGGAGGACAAGGCTGGCTTTAAACTCTTTACTTCTTTGTTTAATCCTCCCCTGGAGAGTCTATCTCCCTTATATAATTATACCGCCAGCATCAAGGTTACCATTCTAACAAATACATTCAAGCACCACCCAGTTGTAACCACTGGGTCTCCTTGCCACATCTAAGATAGTGAAGGGGTTAGAAATGAAATAGAGAAATAAAAATCCTGAGAATGAATCAAGCTGTTGTCTCTCTCCCTTCTAGAGCAACCTTGTACCTAAGATCCTCAGATCTCCTTCTCTATCTTCCCCAGCAAGACCCAAACTTTACAGGTTGGAAAAGCTGTCCAGTTTTATTTTGTTGCTATTGTAGTTTGGGGCCTATTTCCACCTTGATAGCTACCCTTCATCCCCAAGCACACTCAATAAAAGTCAACCTTTTATATCAAACCAAGAGAAAACATTCATCCAAGTTACCCTTCCACCTGCATTTTTCTCTGACTTGAAAGAAACTTCAGAGCAAGCACATGAAGACAATGAAATCCAGTCTCCAGGTGCAGTCCTGCCCCTGAAGTGCAGGACTATGGTTTTATACTTACTGGGTCATTGAACATCATCACCAAATTCAACACAGTAATTGCTGTATTTATTATATAATCTACCCTCCAGCTGTCACTGTGTAATATTGAGGCGGCGTGCATGTTGCAGTGATGTTGGAAAACAGGCCAACAGTTTTCCAAAGACTGGCAAGGTCATCCATGCTGTCTGTGGAGCTCCCGAACAGGAACAGTCTAGGAAAAAATGCTTAAAATCTGCTTCCCCCTATCAGCCAATGAGACCCTGTGTGTCACAACACATTATCATCGAATATAGTGCTACAAAGATGAGCCCCCAAGGTTAGAAAACACTACACAGAGAATGGAATTACAGACGCAAGCATGCCAACAAGGAGGAGCTGTCACAGATTGAGCAGTAAATCTCTGGGAACATACCAGATACCGATGAGTCAGAGGCAACTCCACCAACACTAACAACTATCAATGAACTTGGATTTTACTTCCTGGATATTAAGCAGCCGCCCTCAATCTCTCAATGTTAACAACTTCTTCTTCTTCTTCTTCTTCTTCTTCTTCTTCTTCTTCTTCTTCTTCCTCCTCCTCCTCCTCCTCCTCCTCCTCCTCCTCCTCCTCCTCATGGGGACTTTTACAATTCTTAGAACAATCCATACAACAATTGTATCAAGCTTATTTGGCAACATCTTTTTCAGACAAGAAAACTTATTTTTCTGTGAATGGCAGCAACACATGAGTTTGATGATCCAGAGTGTATTTCTTCCCTCCCATTCCCAAATCATACTCCCTTCCCAACTCCTCTCTGCCATTACCAAAAGTAAAATAGATTAGTTTCCCCCAGCAGCTCAGTGGGAGAAGATGTAGCCTACCATTTCCAGAAAGATGTCCACCCTTGGAATTCTACTCTGTGTTACAGGGTTGGGACGAGAGTGGGACCCAGGGCATAGCCATGGGTTCATGGGAGGGGAGAGCAGCTGGCGCCCTAGCTCTCTTCAGACTGAAAGAAACACTCTTGTGGTGGGCGTATCCAGCTTCTTTTGGACAGGATGATTTTCCACATTCAATAATGCAACCGAGACACAAAAAATAAAGGAAACCGTTGTCGTTTGAAGACATGAAAGGGCCCATGTTCCAGATGGTGAAGTTTTATTTCTTGTTTTCTTGTAGACCTTTCAGCCACAGCCCGAGGACACTAAGCAAGGCTGTGTGGAAGAAGAGAAGGTAAACAGAATGGGTCTTTACAAATAAATCTATTTCAGCTCTCAAAAGAAAAAAGAAAGTCAATATGAGAAAGATTTAACTCTTAAAATATCCCTAGGTATTTAAAGTGAAATAGCAAAATTATACCGTTAAAAAGTTTTTATTGGCCAGAAAAAAAAGAAAAAGGGCTGAGCCCTGGTGGCGTAGTGGTTGTGCGCGGGACTGCGGCCCACTGGGACAGAGGTTCAATTCCAGCAGTGGGGCTGGGCCTTCTACTCCCACCACTGGAGAGCAGTGATGCAAAAAAAAAGAAAAGAAAAGAAAAGAAAAAGTTTTTATTGGCATATAATTCGTGTTCATATAACTCAAAGAGCTCAAGTGGCATAGTGGTTCCTATCAGCTACAGGGGCTTGTGGACCACACATCAGCAGTTTAAAATGATCAGCTGCTCTGTGAGAAAAAAGATGTTTTTTTTCACTCCCTCAAAGAGCTGCGGTCTTGAAAACTCACAGGGACAGTTTGACCCAGTCCTATGACATCAACGAGTTGGCATCAACTCAATGGCATTGAGATTGGCATCATACAATTCAGTAGTTCAATCACATTGGAAGAGAGTACAGTCATCATCCAGTTAATTTTAGAACCAAATGCAGCATAACTTTTGGCAATTCCTGGTTTATCAGGTATTGATTCACACAAGGGGTGCTGGAAGAGTTGGAAACATGGTGAATTTGGGGTCTCATCATTTCCTTTGAGGGAAACCATGGTTTGCTGTACAATTTTCAATGAACAAGAATTCACCAGTCACCCCTCTGTATCTACATGTGCACACAGGAACGAAGGGATGAATGGGTGAGTGGCCAGGAGAACATGGCTAGTAGGCCTTCCTGGGAATCCTGTCCACTTGGGGTTTGTTTACCAGAGCCCACCAGAAAGTATATACATGTCTTCTGGGCTTTTCATTGTCACAAATTGCTGCTTGCTTGTGGCTACCCTTATATCCCCTGGCAATCTCTGAAAAGTTGGTTTTAAGAACTAACAATCTTGTGTTCTTTGTCTCAGCTAAAAATTACAAGGATAAAACATCACTGAATTTCAATATTCATGCTGTGGGGTTTCCCCATTTGGCAGTAGGCATGAACACCAGCTTCTTGTTAACCCGCCCCCTCCCCTAATCTGAAACACTGCCATTCACTTCTGTCCACTGAAATGGTAGGATGATGATGTACCCTTGGAAGGAAAGCAGGTGACAGTCACTCTTAGGAGATATAGGTTGTGTTAGTCCAGGTAGACTAGAGAAACAAATTCATAGACACACATATGGATATAAGGGAAAGGTTTATATACAAGAGAAATGGAACATTGAGAAAGCATCCTAACCCAGTCTAATTCAAAGTCATAGGTCCGATATTAGCCCATATGCCAGATATCAGTCTATAAAGCCTCCTTCCAACTCAGGAAGCCACAGGTCAGTGGGTGCAGAATCCTGGCACTGGCAGGGGTCTCCCCATGGCTCCTCGCTTCCAGGACTCAGGGTCCAACAACAGCATTCAGTGGTGGTAGAAGCCACTCAGCACTGGCAGGGGTATCCACGTGGCTTCACCAGCTTCAGAGGTCTAGTTCCATCAGGGTAAGGCCGTGTGGCTTCTCCTCCAGCTCCTCGGACGCTGCCATTTTTTCTCCTCCATAGTTTGCCATCTTGCAGACTGACTTCCAAGAACTGAGGGGGATGGCTTCTCATCTCCATGAGGTTGAAATACCGCGAGATTTCCCAAAAGTCTCAGGAGAAAGCCATGCCCACACGGAGGCCTCATTGGCTACTCAATGGCTATCTCCAGATTAACAGGCCAGACTCTACCCCTACATCACCATCATGAAATTGACATAAGCACATGACCGCCACACAGTTTGAAGGATGTGTCTCTCTAAGGGGCCCAGTAGGATAGTGGCTATGCAGGGGCTGCAATCCTAAAGGCTGTGGGTTCGAAGTCCCCAGCTGCTTTGTGGGAGAAAGCCACAGGCAGTTCTCCGCTGTCCTGTCGCGTGGTGGTGATTCAGTATCTACTCTGGCTGACAGCCTGTTTCATTTCATTCTTGAGAGAAGAGAGAGGAGTCCCTGTGTAGGACACAGGGTTTACACAATGGAGTACTAACTAAAAGGATACAGGTCTGGTCTGTGCCCACCCAGAGGCACCTTGGAAGAAAGGCTTGGTAGTCTCCTTTGGAGAGATCGTAGCCGTTGACACATCACTGGGGCACAGTTCCACTCTGGCATTCCTGGGTTGTACAATTGTACAAAAACATGGAGAAATGATCCTCAGGGAAGTTGGGGGAGAGGGGGGGAGGGGAAGGAGAGCGAGGCCATCTTTTGAAGCTAGCTAATATACGCCCTCCTGTGGCTATAAACGGTACTACCATTCGTTCCAAGCAACATTATGGTTTCATGTATCTTGGGCAGTCAAAAAGAAATGCAGAAAGGGCGTTTTAATAACATGCTGTTTTTGTAGATAACGTACAAAGGCCACCATGAGGAGCATGGGTATTATATTTTAAAGTATGTGTACAGATCCCCTCGAAGGAAAGATCAAACGGACATAAAGGTACGCTGAGGCTCGCTCGAGTGTTGCTTCTCATTCAAAGGGAAAGATTCCACTTTTCCTGGAGGGGGGGGAGGGAGGGGGAGTATGGGTGAGGAGACAGCATTTATTTTTGTTTGCCAGAGGGCATCCCTAGTGTCTTCATCCCTTCTCCTCCAGCTCCCCACTTGCTCAGGTCTCCTCTACAGCCCTCTGTGTTCCAGAGTGTTCCTGACCTCTCCCCCAGGCCCGGGTCCGCATGGAGCTGGGCTCAGACCCTATCGCTGCAGGTGTGTAACCAGGTTGTCCCTGGGTTGCCTGTCACTTCTCTGAGTTACGCTTGCTTTTCTATAGGAAGCCTTTCCACTCATGTTCTTCCCAGCACTCTGATGATGGAGATTTCGTCAGAGGGAAGCCAAGAGGAGAAAGTGTATTGATCCAGAGGGCGGAATGCCTTAGGGTCTCTGAAGATGAACTGTGGATGGGTCCCTGTGGCAGTCATGTGCTTCTGTTAATTTTATGATTGAAATGTAGGGGTGGAGTCTAGTCTGTTAATCTGGAGATAGCCAGTGAGTAGCCAATGAGGCCTCTGTGTGGGCATGGCTTTCTCCTGATATGTCTGGGAAATCTCGCGATATTTCCTTCGTGAAGATGAGACGCTATGTCTCCCGTTGTTGAGAGTTACTCTCAGAGACAATTAATCACGGATAAGACAAGATGGCAGCATCTGAGGAGCTAGAGAAGCCACACGGCTTTGCCCTGATGGAGCCAGCCCTCTGAAGCTGGAGAGGCCACATAGAAACCCCTGCCAGCGATAAGTTTTCTTCTACCACCACTGGATGCTGTTGATGGACCCTGAGTCCTGGAAGTGAGGAGCCATGGGGAGACCCCTGCCAGTGCCGGGATTCTGCACCCACTGACCTGTGACTTCGTGAGTCAGAAGGAGACATTATAGACTGGTATCGGGGATATGGGCTAATATCGGACTTATGACTTTGAACTGGACTGGGCTGGGATGCTTTCTTCGTGTTCCATGCCTCTTGTATATAAACCCTTTCCTTATATCTATATGCATGTCTATGAAATTTGTTCCTCTAGTCTACCTGGACTAACACAGTCCTGCATAGAAAGAGGAAAGTCTTTGTCACTGAGTGACAGTAATCCTTTTCACTCGGGTCCCTTCTTGCATATTTATTAGCCAAATAGCTGGAAGACCACTTTAAATGCCACCAGCAAAGAGACCACTTGCTTGATCAACTCTGGCTTTGTCTTTCATGGAGGTAGCATTTTCTGCTCATAGTGCTATTTCCTTCTTTTTATTTATTTTTTTTCCTTTCCTTCTATTTTATATTCTTTTCATGGCTACATTTAAAGACATGGCATTAAAATGTCCATGCCTGAGCAGACAGATGAGGGAACTTCGAAAGCTTGTAGAAAATTCCTAGTATCTTTTATTTGGATTTTTTTCCCACAATTTTTCAAGCCACCCCTCCCCTTCCTCCCAATCACCCACAGTATGTTTAACTCCTCTTGGTGTGCCAGGTACTATGGCAGATCAAACGAACAAAAAAGCATAATTGGGAAAATAGAATATTTACAAAAATGATTATAAAGTATATAAAGTGTTTTTGAGTGGTACACAAACAAAACAACAAAAGCTTGAAAAAAGATACCTTTAGAGGCCTAGAGTAACAAGAGATGGCATTTCCAGTCTGGTGCTCAGGGGAAGGTACATGATGAAAACGTTTGGGGAATGACTAGGGTTTGAGGAACTAGGAGTGCTGGGGAGGCCATTCCACAGGAAAAGTCAAACTGGAGTGCACATGGTTGAAATGCTTGGCAGCAATTGAGCTTACCTAGAGTCATCTCAGAAAAAAAGAAGCCTGACCACTGAAAACATTATATAGCAGAATTCTACTCTGACACAAAGGGTCACTTCAAATCAGAATAAACTCGATGGCAACTGACCCAGCATTTACACATTTACAGTACAAGTCTACAGGGGTTATTTTATGATCAGGGTCCTTGGTGGTGTAGTGGGTTAGGTATCAGGCCCCACGGGTAAAGGGTTCATGTGGTTGGGTGACTGATGTGTCTGACAGCAGTATCTTGACAACAGAGAATGGCAACTAAAAACCTGAAGAAGAGAAAACATACAGAGAGTTTGGAAGAGAGCAAGACCATTCCAAGTGTTGGAAAAGGACAGAGGAAATGACCTCCATAAATGTTGTCACTGATGGATAGGAATACTGGCTACAAGAAAAGATATTTTAAAAGTATTTTCAACAAGGAGTCCATTGACCATAGGTCAAGAAACCATGGAAGTGATTTAAGGCTTTGAAAGAACTTATTCTGGGGGATTCCTGAGAGGCCCCAAATTTCCATCTCTAACTTGATACTGCTTTTTCAGTCAGCTTTTCTCTTCTTTCCTCATTTGCACAACCAAGATGAAAGTCATTCTCTTGTCCTCATTGTGGCAGGCTCATCTTTCAGTCCATTGTCATTACTAAACCTCCTGGTTTTATTCCTTCCTTTGTAATTTTTTTTTTTACCAAAGCCTAGTCCAAATACATCTATTTCTGATCAACACAACCATCTCCATCACTGTCTAGTCTATGTCTTTCATTCTGAAACCCTGTTTTGGATTTGGTAAGTCTCCTGCATCATTAACTCCTTGTTCTCTATAAGACATACCCTAATGGTGTGTCCTAGCTCACCTAGTTGTACACTTCTGAGACACATTCCACATGTGTGACAGTTTCAACTAGACATAAGAGCTCTGACCCACTCCAATAATTCCCGATGACAATCTTACAGGCTTGTCAACTCTGTCACTCAGGAAATAACCAGGTTTGTAGCACCCAGTCCTTTCTTCTCTGTCCCGGACCCACAATAAATACTGCGTACTTCTTATTGTATACTGATTCAAAGGGAAAAAAGGGGCGTTTCACTTTTTAATTTGCCTTAAAAACTGGGGGTTGCAAAAAAAAACCAAAACTGGGGGTCAGGCTGAGCCCCGGTGGCGTAGTGGTTGTGCGCGGGACTGTGGCCCACTGGGATGGAGGTTCAATCCCAGCAGCAAGGCTGGGCCTCCTACTCCCACCACCGGAGAGCAGTGATGCCCCCCAAAAAACAAAACAAAACAAACAAACAAAAAACTGGGGGTCAGAAGAAAGTATGATAGTTTCTTGTCTTCCTCAATAGCTCCAGCCCATTAAATGAAGAAGAGAGCAGAAAACAGAAACTGACTTAAACTCAACCAGTTGAATAAGTTCAACTCAATTTTGTTGGTGCTGTGGTAAAAAGGGTCAGATGTGAACCAAAAGACCGGCAGTTCAGATCCACCAGGTCCTCCATGGGAGAAAAACATGGCGGTCTGCTCTCTATAGATTTACAAGCCTGAAAACCCCAATGGGGCAGGTCTGCTTTCTAAATGGGGGCTGACTACCTGACAATGGGTATTGGGGAGGTTTTTTAATAGATGGAGTCCTGAGGGAGAACAAAGTGTTAAGTTAACTTACTAAATGTCTGGAAACCTGAGTCCATCCAGAGGTGCCTTGAAAGACCGGCCTGGTGATTGACTTATGAAATCTTTGTGGTGGAACAATCCTTTGGGGCACAACCCGATGGTGACACACATAGGTTCATCGACTAACCCCTAGGGACATGGGTTCCCTATGAGTTGGAATCAAATCAATAGAAACTGGCCTTTGTTTCCTTTGCACGTGGATCATGAGTGACGCTAGCATATGTGGCCCATCTTCATTTCCTTTTGTCGAGTCTGCTCACTGCTCTGTTGTGATTCCTTTCAGAAAGTTCTTGAGCAGACTCAGATATTTCAATTGGTAGCCTTCACGACCCTGACAAATTGACAACACTGGATGGTCAGTTTCAGCCCCTCCTCCTCCTCTACTCTAGACAGGTGATTTCATTGTCTTTATAATATCTTGAAAATATTTCCTCTCTTCAAACGTTTAATTAAGCTTTTTACTCTTAAAATATTCCTGTTTGTTTGTTTCTTAAAATATTCTCAAACTATTCCTTTCCACCTATGTGGATTTTCCCTGTCTCTCTAGCTCAGCTCACTCGCCTTTCTCCAGGAAACCTTGGACCCTGCAGAATACTCTCTACCCCTACACCTGCACACAAGTCATAGGTTTTCATTGTACCCAGGTCTTGCTTTGATTGTATTAAGAATTGTTAAGCTTTAACTCTAACATAAAATAACTTTCATTTTGAACTCTTGGCAGGAAGAAAAGAGCAAAGATGAGACTGCCCTTCACCTTTTGGGAAAAAGAAGGAAACTAGAGCCACCTCCGGGAAGGAACGTTGTCCAGGAAAGAGAGGTGCACGTGTCCCTTCTTGACAATAAAGGAAATCATCAAAGTCGAAAATCTCAAGGCCTCTTTGCAAATAAACAGACAGGGCACAAAGACTGCTGCAGTACTAACAAAGAGGATGTCCCTGATGACCTTGGGAGGTCCATTCGTGCGGAATCCACTTGGAAGAATGGGGCGCAGATGGTAGAGGGTGCCCTCCAAGAACGCCGTGACCAAGAAGTAGACGGCGTGGCTCATGGTTTCCTGGCGCCAGGGGCTGACCTTGAACGCCTGCAGGAAGAAGACGCCGAGAAGAAACCTGGGGACACTCCACACAACATTCTTCGAGGTGTTCACAATGATGAAGCCTCCCCCGAATATAAAAGGACTCTTCAAAGAGATGCCCAAGCCCCCAATAACCCAGTCCCAGTGAAAACATCCCGTCACATCCGAGACAGCACCTACCTCTCACAGCAACCGGCAAAAGTCAAAACTCTTCCCCAGGAATTTGAAGGCAGTGGTTACCCCCATCTCCAACACAGAGGGGACAACGATGCTAGTCCTTTCAGCGGCGATGGCCTGCCTTTTGAGGACATTCCGGGTCAAGGAGAAACGATGAGTCCTGGCCCTGAAGGGACGGGTATTCAGACAGGTGAATCTGAGACTGCTCATCCTGACAGAAGAGGGTCTGGTTCTAAGGAGATCCCAGGGAAAGGGGGAAACAATAGAAATGCCATTGAAACTGGGAATCCCCCCACCCCGGAGACCACAGGCGCTGAGGTGCATCTGGTGGAAGACACCGAGGACATCCTGGGGCAAACAGACCTGCAGGGACTCCCTGGAGAAGAGGGAGCCCGAGTGGATTCGGACAGCCAGAATGCTCACCAAGGGGGCGTGGAGTTTCATTTCCCTCGGGCCCCCTCAAAGGGCAAAAGCAAAGAGAGCGGCAGGGACATGACGCAAAGCACACGTGACAACGAAATTCCTAAAAACGGCAGAAGCGGCACACGCAAAGGTGCGGGACCTGCTCACGGAAACCAAGTGAGCTCCAACGAAAAGCAAAACTTTCCTGGGACAAGGAGAAGTCAGGGCCCGCGGGTCTCTTCCGATCGTGGGAATGAAATAGGTTCCTTCCACAGCCCTCCTAGTGAGGAAAGCACGGTCACACACTATGACGGGAGAAGGAGGCATCATGCGCCCCACAGGCAAAGCAATGCCACTCGAGGAAGGGGGCTGTCGCAAGGCAAAGGCTCCTGGGAACACAGAAGCCCCCACTCCAACAGAAGCCGCGACCCCGGGAGAAGGGATGACAGCAGTGAGTCTTCTGAGAGTGACAGTTCGAGTTCCAGCGAAGGGGACTAGGGCCTGTGCCTGGCCCTCTGTGAGCCCAGCGGATCTCAGAAGCTCCTGAGAGCAGACCGCCTGGGCAGAGAGGAGGGCCCTGAAAGGAGTCACCAAGAAACTTTGTGACCTTGGGAGAACTTTTGGTGTTTTTATGGTCAATTTAAAATGCCAAATTCTATTCAAAGGTATAAAGAATCTGCTTTTTTTTTTTTTCTTTAAGTCAGAAAGCATTTTAAGGATTTGGGGATTAAGAAAGAGTTGAACAGGTATTATTTTAAAATAGTCTGCAAATGTCACAAATGCTTTGCCATGTTTGTAGTCATAGCCAGCGCTCACATATAATTAAATGAGCAATAGCAGCCGTCCTCTTCCTATGACCCCTTTGGGAGTCGACTGACCCTTTCACAGGGGTTGTCGAAGACAACAGAAAACACATTTTCAATGGTATTAGGAAAGCAGACCCCACTCCTCCTGGATCCGCCCTGTGCAGATTTGCTGATCTGGGGGGAAAGAAGCTATAGTAACCCCACTGACATTGGCTTTGTACACGTACTGTGGCAAAATGTAGCAATGTAGTTTACTGTTATTATATGAAGACTGTTACCCGTGCTACACCATGCTTCAAGACAAAATTTCATTTATTTGTAATTAGAAATAAATGTATCACATATTTTTTTGTGATTAATCACTCTACTTCAATTATGCTCAATTTATATCAATGAAAATATATCCTGCCTATCATACTTACATGACAATTCATAATGGTAACAAAATTACAGCAATGAGGTAGCAATGAAAATATTTTTATGATTGAGGGTCACCACAACATGAGGAACTGTATTAAAGGGTTAAGATTTTAGAAAGGTTGAGAACCACTGAGCTATAGAAAACTATTGTCTGTGGAGCTTCATTACAAAGATAGCTAGATTCATTCTCCCTCAAGTCAACACGAAGTTTATGAAGTTACTGCACCTAGACAAAGCTTGTGAGCAGTGGCCAGCCATGCTCTGCTTTCCACAGAGCTCCCTCTTCTCTTTTGAAGACAACTTACTGCAAAGTCATTCATGCATTTTCCTCAGTTGCACACTGATAACTTCTTCTAAGGCAACATCTTATTTCTAGATGTAAAACCCCATTCTACCTCCTACCAAAGGGGAGACTGGGATGCAGGAGGGGCCCCAGGAAGAGTGTGCAAAGGAGAAAAACAAAGACAAAGCCAGGACAATAACTGATTTTAGCAGTTATTTCTCAACCGATGACCCCAAAGCATTTCAAACCTGCTCTCTCCCTTGTGCATGTCCAGTTATGGGTGGCCTAGGCACATGTCTCTGGAAATTAGTAAAATGTTTCCTTGGAAGGGAGTGGGGGACAGTCCTTGAAGCCTTTTGTGATTTTCTTTTTCAAGGAACTTATTCATGTGATATGCTTTCTGTGTTGGTCCAGTTAGACTAGAAAAACAAATTCATAAACAGGCATATGGATATAAGGGAAAGATTTATAAACAAGAGGAATGGAACATTGAGAAAGCATCCCAACCCAGTCCAGTCCAATATCACAAGTCCGACATTAGCCTATATGCCCAATACCAGTCTATAAAGTCTCCTTCCAACTCATAAAGAACACGCAATGACACCAGGACAATCATGGACGAGTGAGTGCAGAGTCTTGTGTGTTTGGTGGCAGTAGAAGCATCTCAGCACTTGCAGGTCCAGTTAGACTAGAAAAACAAATTCATAAACAGGCATATGGATATAAGGGAAAGGTTTATAAACAAGAGGAATGGAACATTGAGAAAGCATCCCAACCCAGTCCAGTCCAATATCACAAGTCCGACATTAGCCTATATGCCCAATACCCGTCTAAAAAGTCTCCTTCCGACTCATAAAGAACACCCAATGACACCAGGACAATCATGGACGAGTGAGTGCAGAGTCTTGTGTGTCTGGTGGCAGTAGAAGCATCTCAGCACTTGCAGGGGTCTCTCTGTGGTTTCTTCGACCCCAGAGGTTTGGCTCTATCAGAACAAGCCCATGTGGTCTCTCCTCTGGTTTCTCCATTCTCCAGGAATGAGGATCGACCAGTATGCTGTCATCTCATCTTGTCAGTAGTTCGTCATCTCAGAGACTGAGTCAAGTCTCTCTACTCCAATTGGGAAATACCACAAGACTTCCCAGAATTCTCAGGAGAAAACCATGCCCCCACAGAGGCCTCATTGGCTATCTCCAGATTGACAGACTATACTCCACCCCTACACTCCCAATCATGAAATTGACACATGAGTACATGACTGCCACACATTCTTTGCTCTTTTCCTTCCTTCATCTTTGTAGCTTGAAGAAATGAACATTATAATGAACATTAAAATGAACATTGTACCTGCAGCTGCAGTATGCATATTTTGACCATAAGGGAAAAACAAAATTTAGTATCAGATTCTGGCCTGCTTTATTTATTTAATGCGCTTATAACAGACATGCCCAAAGTGAGAGACAGACAGACAATTACTTGTTCACTGTTTGGGAGATTAAGAAGTTCCCCATCCACTTACAAGGGGCGGGCTTAGGGCCAGGCTTTCCCTCTGTTGGATCTAGGGAAAGTTTTGTTTGTTTTTAGCTTTTATCTCTACTTCTGGAGGATACCCCTCACCTTTGCGTCTCCCATCTCTGCTTCCTGTTTAATCAGCTCTTTATATATTTAAAAAGAGATTGATTTGAGAATACTCTATATAAATCCATTAAAATATAATGGCATACCCACAGGATGAGGAGTTAGGACTTAGAGCTTATATTGAGGGGCTGGGGTGAGGGTGGGGATGGGAGGAGAAACAACTCATTCTGTAACATACTTTTCCCAATATCGCTGAACCATCTCTACCAGTCTTCTTTCTCCTTATCCTCTGGGGAAAATAATTCCCTATTTGCTTACAACTGTCAATTTTTTAATTCTTACATATGATTACATTCCTAAAATATACATACATCTTTATTCTTGACACTCTCCTGATAGGAAGGATCAAGAGAAAAGGCCACAGAGGCAGTTCTACTCAGTGTTGCAGAGTCACGATGAGTCACGGGTGAGTCAATGACAGTGAGGTTGAAGGCAAGAAGAAAGGAGAGGCTAATACTAGAGAAAGAAAGGCAAGTGGTGTTTCTCTTTCCTGACAATGGAAATACCCAAAGGGCAGAAATTATGATTAGCATGTTCTGAAGACCCCCTAGACTGGATTGCTGAATGATATATGTTGCAAAAGTGAAGACACATCAAATGAATGCCACCACCTAATTCATAATAATAAAAAATAAGTGACTACAAGCCACTATCTATATCACTATATGATGCTTTAAAAAAATTAAATTCCTATACTCGTTGCCATCAAGTCAGTGCCCACTTATAGCAGTCCCCTCTGGGTTTCTCAGATCATAACTGTCTATGGGGGAAGAAACTCCAGTCTTTCTCTAGGAGAGTTGATGGTGGTTTTGAACAGCCAAACATTAGAATCCCAGCCTGAATTACCACTCTCCTACTGGGGTTCCTAAATAGGAGGTAGATACAAGATGATTCTTTTAAGAAATAAGAGTGCCACTGTAAAATATGAATAAGCTCAGGTTTTCCATATATGAAGTAATAATAATAATAATAATAATAATAATAATAGTGGTGAACATGATCTTGAGCAATTATCACATGGCAGGTTCTGCGAAATCCTTTCATAGGCACCATTTCCCTCTTGTATTGGGTTGCACTTTTACTCATTGTACAAATAAAGAAATTAAAGCACAGAATGGTAAGTAACTTGTCCAAGGTTTCCTAATTAGTGAGCCAGAATCTGCACCTAGGTCATTGGGTTTCATAAATTTTGTCCTTAAACTTCAAGTTCTTGGGAAGATTATCTTTTCATTCCATTTTTCCATGAATTTTTTAAATCCTCCTCAAACATTGCATATATATTAAGCATATATGAATGTGTCTAGCTATATCTGCACACATACATAAATGCATAGAATGTGCGTGTATATCTATATGTATACACATATATAACCAGAAAAAAACCCGAAATCCCCTTCTTTCCAACTCATATTGAGTTAGCAGCCTAATGCCTCACCCATAGCACCACCAGGGACAATTGTATGTGTGTGTTTGTGTGTCCCCACTTACATATATAAATAAGTGTGAGCTTCTATTTCTACACTGCATCTGTAATCTGTATCAGTAAGTGCCTTCATGTAGCTATATAAGACCTTAAGACCTCTCATGAGGATATTTCTTGATTCATTCGCTATACGTTAGATGTAACAGAGATCAGAAACAATAGAGAGACATGGCATCACATCTATGTGATCATCAGAATTCCAGAATGACTATCTCCAAGCACTATGTAGGGGTTCCTGTGTGGTACAGTTAATGCAATCAGCAGGAAGTTTGAGTTCCCCCAGGGAAGAAAGCCTAGAAATGTACTTCCTGAAAAATCAGTAATTAGCTCAGCCCCGGTGGCGTAGTGGTTGTGCGCGGGACTGTGGCCCACTGGGATGGAGGTTCAATCCCAGCAGCAAGGCTGGGCCTCGTACTCCCACCGCCGGAGAGCAGTGATGCCCCCCAAAACAAACAAAAAAATCAGTAATTAAAAAAATACTATGGAGTTCAAGGATGCCTGGCGGCCTAGTTTTTATGCATTGGGCAAGAAGTTTGAAACCAGCAGCCCCTCCTCAGGAGGAACATGAGTTCTTCCACTCCCATGAAGAGTTCCAGTCTCAGAAACCCACAGGGCAGTTGCACCCCATCCCATCGGGCTGCTATGAGTCAGAGTAGACAGGGAAGCGAGTTCAGTGTGGGTTATGCAACTCTAATCTTCAGACACAAGTGGGATCTCCGTGATTTGGAATCAACTCAACAACAATTGATTTAGTGCTTTGGTTAAAACAAAACAAAATACTAGTAAAATAGACACAAAAACTTCAGAAGTGAATGATGGAATCCAATTTAAAAATGGTTATAAGACACAAATAGCCAATTTACCAGGTTGCCATATAGGCAGCGAACACACAAAGTCTTCCCATGCATTGGCAATAAGACAATTAAAACAATAATGAGATATATTCTCTTATACGGATGCTTTTGGCAAAATTCAATAAAACAGAAAATAGTAAAAGCTGTAGAGGATGTGGAGAGATTGGAAGACTTCCATTGCTCATGGGACTGCAGAATTCTACAACCCCTATGGATTTAAGTAAGTGTGGCACTTCCTTAAATAAATACATATACAAGTATGCTCTGGTCCAGCAATTTCTCTACTGGGTATATACCCTAAACTATGAGAAGTCCAGGGACAGGAGTGAGAACAGGGTGAGGGAAAAGATGGTCAGGGTAGTGTGGGGGTGGACAAAAATATGAAAGCCTTCACAGGAAAACAAAGCAAAACAAAGTCCTCCATATTCCTGATCCCTCAGATCGAAATATTGATATGAGTGGCAGAAAAGGAGAAAAATTAAAACAGAAGTGGACTTGGAGTCTTTTTGACATACAAGTTCATTTCAAGCACAGGAAAAAAGTTAATTAAAGAAAATATAACAGAATTGCTTTCAAAGCCATTTTATTAGAAACAAATCTAGACATACCATTACATAGTTCAAGTGCATAAAGCAGTATTTCACAATTCCTTCCACAATCAGTTTCAAAAAATTTTCTTCCTTCTTGAGCTCCTTTATATCCTCTCCCCTTTGCCTCCCTAGGGCCCCCACCTTCCCCGCTCACACCCTCCAGGGACCCTTGTTCTAGGGTTGTCTCTACAGGCTCATCAGTCCTGGGTTCATATTCCGACAAATAGGAAAACACATAGCAAAGACTCAAGATGGCTACCCACGATGACAAAATCCATCACAGAATAGCCCCACTATGGAAACAAAACAAAGTAAAATAAACTCAGAAAATATTCAAAACCAGATCAGGCCCAAAGTGTATCAGAAGAGGGATCACGTGACAAGGTTTTAACTGTAATAAAACAGAATTTTAAGTGACAGTTAAATGAATTGAAAGAAAACTGCTGCTTATATCCCTGGCTATGACCAACTTTTACATGTGAATGGCTTGCTCATGAGAAAAATAAAATATTGCCTGACGGTCCTTATAGGTAGGGCCTTGAAAAAATCACCTATCTGGAGCATCTGATGGGTGGGGCTGCTGACCTTGAACTTGACAATCCAGGGTGTGTTCCAACTGCAGATAGAAATGAAATTAACACTGTACAGGTGATCATTTGTCTTCACTTTGGATTAATTTTCAGTTTATTCTGTTTTTTTTATTACTCTCTGCTTTCTTTTAGATTGAGGTTTTCCTGTTTTTGTTACTGTTGTTAGGGTTTGCTTTGTATTTATTAATATGAACTCCAGGATAAGTAAATTCACAGAAACAGTAGCTAGAGTGATAGTTTCTTAGGGTTAGGACAAAGGAGGCTCAGGGAAAATGGGGAGCTAATAGTGGGTACAAGAAGGCAGAAAATGTTCTAAAATGGGTTCTAAAATTATCACCCAGTTGTGGTGATAATTGCACACATCTTTCTAACTAGATTTAAACCATCGAATTGTGCATTATGTAAATTTCATGTCAATAAAACTGTTCAAGACCTATCTTCTGCCTTGAGGGTGTCTGCCTGCTATCTAGTGGAGCAAGGATGCATTTCATTTCCTGATCAAATGTTGCTTCCTCTGTGTGTTCATGGACATTTTAAAGGACAACGCTCATTTTTTCTTGGGAAACCCAAAACTTTAAACATCCACCATGCATTGCTCATGGGATGCAGGCACACAGAGGTGCAACATGAAGAACCATAGACCCAGAATGACCATCTGCAGAATGACCCAGTAGTCAGCTATTTCCCAAACTGGGAAGAACATTCAGCATCACTTAACTGCCTTTGATATTACTGCAGAAACAGGCAGATTGTGCCACCTTGTGACCAAGAAAAAAGACTGCTGCTACCAGTGCTGGGAAAAGGCTCTGGGTTGTCCTCCTCTCTCCGTTACTCTCTCCCACTCACCCTGCCATATATCTCTTGATTTCACTGCCTGAATTAATACGTTCTTGGCAATGCCAACCAATCAAGAAGATAGATCTAATTCTGTTTTGAATAACATTCAATTCCGTTGAAAAGCATTTAGTAGAAAAAGGAGATGCCTCTGGTCTTTACCAAGGCCATATATGAACCAAGGAGAGGTATGTAAATATACAGAGCAGACTGGGTTAAGTTCAATCATATCATTATAAATAATGCGATATGGAAAGGTGGAAGGATTCCTCAGAAGTAAGAAGATGAACTCTAGTTCAGTAGAAAAAGGATGTAACTATACTCAATTTGCCTAAAACATCAGACATTCTGAAGGGCATTAAATAATAATTCTGAACAGGTAAATAATGGTCTGACAACCATTTGTTGGAGATGGCTAAACTATTAGGCGCACAAGAACCATTTTAGAATTAGGATGTGTCTGAGCTCCAGTCGTTGCCCGCCCTTGAATGTTAGCCCTAATCTATAAAGTATCAAAAGGCCCCATACGCTGTGTTCCCAGGATAGCCTTGGTGTTAAGACTAATTGCAGACTTCGGCTTCTGTAACTGCTGCTTGCTTTCATAACTACCGAGATAACTTTTGTTTATTCAGCCCAATAAAAACCCAAGCCTGTAAATTGTCAGGGCGCCTCCTCCCGCCTCTCTCTGAGGACGGTCCCTGCATGGGACTTGCTCTCTCTCTCTCTCAACCTGTGCAGGTCTTTCTTCTTTTTCCACTTTGTTTTTCTCTTTCTCTTTAATTTAATTTAATTTAATCTTGCTCTTTAATTCATAAGTCACTGAGTTGTTCTTGTCTGGCAAAGTGTAACAAGCCCTAACTCGAGTTAGTTAATAAACTCCTTTTGCTGCTTTTGCATCTCAACTAGTCGTATTTCCCTTCGCATGCCTAAGGTGTGCATACCCAACAATATATTTTGGAGCATAAAGAAAAAAAAAGATATGGGTAGCAGGGAAACAAGACACTAACCCACTCAAGGGGAGGGTGTTGTTTATATCTCCACAGGGAAAGAGGGACCATACCTCAACCTGGTGCCCCAAGACGTGAATGCAACAGTCCAGCAAGAAGTAGGGAATCAATAGAGAGGTATGAGGTATGAGGGGTCCAATGCCAACAACATGGACAGATGCTCCTCCTCCCATAAAAGTTTACTTTAGAGGACAGCACTGAAGCTACAGGTCAGGGAGAGGGGCGTGTCTGATCAGAGCACAGGGGAGCGAATGAGGGGGAGGGGAAGAGAATGGAGCACATCCTGGCCACCAAACTTTGAGGATGATGTCCCTGCTCAGAACAGCCAGTGCACTGAGAGGACCATTGGCCGGCCACACTAGGAGACACACACTCTCACTGACCCATAGCTCTACAGGGGACAATTCTGGAGGCACAGTGTGGGAATTGTGTCTGATCTGACCCCACCACACGCGACAAAACACTAAGGACACGCGACAGAACAACAGAAGCAGAGCAAGGAAGTCTTGAGGGAGTACCAAAAATACACTTTGGGACCAGGGTGTGGCACCCCATCAGACTCAACTGGAAAACACTCCTAAAGGTCAACAAACTGACCTTGAACTATTTACAAGATTTTCTCTTTTTTCCCCATTGTTTTTGTCATTGTCATTGTTTTGGTTTCTTTTGTTGCTTTTTTTGTTGTCTTGTTTTTGTGCATAATATCGCTGCAGTTCTATCTAAATAAGATAGGCATGATAAACAATCTGGAGCAAAAAACAACAGAACCCATGGTTCCTGGGAGACATGGGAGAGAGGGAGGTGGGGGAAGGGAAATGGTATTAACAAACCCAGGGACAAGGGAACTAAAATCGGTGGCAAGGAGGATATAAGAGGCTGGTAGAGTTTGACCAATGTAACTGTGGCAATCACCGATCTGTGTCCATTTCAGCACTGGGAGTGTAGGGGTGGAGTCTAATTTGGAGATTGCCAATGTGTGTGGCATTGCTCTGAGAATTCTGGGGAATCTCATGATATTTTCCCCCGTGGAAGTGAAAGACTATCAACTCAGTCTCTTGGAGATGTTCTACTGAAAAGACAAGATGATAGCATAGACCCTGACTCCTAGGAAGTGGAGGAGCCAGAGGAGAAGCCACACGCACTTACCCTGATGGAACCAGACCTCTGAAGTCAGAAAAACCACAGAGAGATCCCTGCCAGCGCTGAGATGTTTCTATTGTCAGTGGATACTGCTGATGGACCCTGGAAACGAGAAGCCATGGGGAGAACCCTGCCAGCACAGGGATGCTTCTAATGCCGCTGGATATACAAGACTCTGCACCCACTGGCCTGTGATTGTCCTGGTGTCATTGCATGTGCTTTGTGAGTCAGAAGGATATTTTATAGATTGGTATCAGACATATGGGCTAATATCAGACTTATGACCTTGGACTGGAGTGGGTTGGTATGCTTTTTCAATGTTCCATTCCTCTTATATATAAATCTTTTCCTTATATCCATATGCATGTGTATGAATTTGTTTCTCCAGTCCACCCCGAATAACACAGGAAATGAGAGGAATTACTGAAACTCAAATGAAGGCTGAGCATGATAGTGGGACACAAGGAAAGTAAAAGGAATTAGAGGAAAGAACTAGGAGGAAAAGGACATCTATAGAGGTCTAAATACAGTCATGTACATATGTAAATATATTTATATGTGATGCTGGGGAAATAGATCTATGTGCATATATTTATACATTTATTATTAAGGTAGCAGATTGACATTAGGCTTCCACTCAAATATTCCCTTCATACAAGAACACTTTACCCCATGATGCACATCTTCCCGACATGATCATTGAAGGCAAAGCGGATGCATAAGCAAATGTGGTGAAGAAAGTTGAAGGTGCCTGGCTATCAAAAGCATATAGCATCTGGAATCTTAAAGACTTGAAGATAAACAAGCAGCCATCTAGCTGAGAAGCAACAAAGCCCACAGCAGCCAGTGTGATCATGAGGTGCTAGTCGATGGTATCAGGTATCAGGCATCAAAGAACAAAAAAATCACATTGCTGTGAATTAGGGGGAGTGCAAAATGAGGACCCAAAGCTCTTCTGTAGGCAACTGGACAGCCTGTTACAGAAGTGTTATGGGGAGGAAAAGAGCCAGTCAGGGTGTGGTGTAGCAGCAATGAAACATACAACTTTCCTCTAGCTCTTTAATACTTCCTTCCCACCCCTGCTATCATGATCCCAACTCTACATTATAAATGTGGCTAGACCAGAGGATATACACTGGTACAGACAGGAAGTGGAAACAGGAAATCCAGGAAGATGAACCCTTCAGAACTAGTGGTGAGAGTGATGATACTGTGAGGGTTGAACGAAGGTCAGGTAGAAAGGGGGAATTGCTTATAAGGATCTATATATAACTCCCTTCAAGGGGACCAGACAACAAAAAAGTGCGTGAAGGGAGATGTTGGACAGTGTAAGATATGATAGATATAATAATTCATAAATTATTAAAGGTTTGTGAGGGAGGGCAGCTGGGGAGGGGGGAAGATGAGGTGATACCAAGGGCTCAAGTAGAAAGAAATTTTTTTGAGAATGATGATGGCAACAAATGTACAAATATGCTTGATGCAATGTATGTATGGATTGTGGTAAGAGTTGTACGTGCCCCCAATAAAATGATTTTAAAAAATCACCCTAATAGGGATTCAGCAGGAAAGGGGGAAGAGTGCAAAAGTAACTATTGCTCCAAGTGAGGTTTCTATCGCTTTTACTATAATTGCTGTTAGTTGGATATTAAACATGTTTTTCTGTATTTGAAACCCAGGATAGTTAAATCTGTAGAGACAGTGACTAGATTGTGGGTATGGCAGGTAAGTTGGAGGGAAATGGGCAGCTAACCACGGTGAGTACAAGAATGAAGAAAATGTTCTAAAACTGATTGTGGTGATGACTCTACAACTTTTCTTGATGTGATTGAACTATTAGATTATATGATATGTAAATTACATGCCAGTAAAAGTTTTTCAAAGGGATTTAACAAGCCTTTAGTACTTGTTTTGTACCATTAGTACTTGACTTGTATCTTTTATATCTTTCGTGCCTGCTTATTGTAGTCCAGTTGGTGAAAGAAATTAGTCCAGTTGACTGAGGGACACACAAATGTCAGTCTCCACAGCTGTGGAACCAGAACTAGCCAGTGCCCTGCTGTCAATTTCAACTTCCCTGGAAGGGATTACTTTAAAAGGTCATGGATAAAGTAAATTACATGAAAAGGCCCAAGAAAACATTTTGGAAGTGAAATAAAAAGTAGTCAAAGAGACGAGGCAAATAGGTTGTAACTATGTAAGTTCTATGGGTTCTTACCCTTCAGATATGGAAGGGAACTCATGACTGAATTAGGATAACCGATAACTTAAGATTTAAAAGGACAGTTTTTTGCACAACGACAAAATTCAGAGGATTAGGAAATAGGAGAAATGGAAACAGGAAGTCAAAGGAGGAAGTGGAATAAAAAATGATACATTGAGAGGATTGCCATAGATGAATTGAATCAGAATGTGTGTGAATTGCCAAATGTAAAACTGATGTTAGGCTCCATAAGCCTTTTCCTAATTCACAATAAAAACAGGAAAGGGAAAGGAAATTAATGCTTAAAATCACATGCATCAGTTATATATGTATATACAGTACTAGACTATCAAATATTAGGCTGTCAAATAAAAATAGATGAGCTTGAATTAAAAAGCAAAGAAAATTTAGGGAAAAGGAAAAGGGAAAAACTACTTTTTTTCAAGTAATGAAGATTAAACACAACACAACTGCAATTTCACATGTAGAAATTCATTTTATATGAATTTGCTTATATTTTATATGAAGTTGCTTCTTTTCTGAGACATATAGGCCATATTAAGAAAATATCTTTAAAATTTCATCAAACAAAAAACATATTGTGTTATTCAAGAATTATCTAATCAAGTCCAAAGGAGGTACGATGTCAGAGTTTACAGTGTAAGATTCTGGTCTGTGGAAAGCTGTGGATGACAGTGGAAGCCCAAAATACATGTGTAGAATCTACAAAGACAATAAGCCTCCAGTGATTTCCCTCTAACCATAATTGTGGAATGGGAATAACCTGGATCAGAGTATTGAAGTTGATAAACTACAGTTTATTAAAATGATAAATCTGACTTGAACTGCTAAAAAATCATGTAATCATGTGTTTTACTAGTATGTTCTTCCAAAGTTGTAGCAAATAGCTACTTGGCATCTCAAATGGGTCCTAGCAATATATATTGTGGGAAAGCATCCCAGGTAATGCAATTGCGTCTACAGGTTTGAGAATCACTAACCTTACTGCAGACCTATATTCAAAATTTTCAAAACCAAAAGCCAGAAAGCCATCACTAGATGGCAACCTTGCTCACATTTTTGTTTGCTGTTCATTTGTTTAAACTTTTAAAATACATAAAAATAAGCAGAGCACCAGATAAAGTGAAAGTCTCTTTAGCTCATATTCATAATTAAATTTAGAGGAAATGTCTCATTATTGCAAGTTAATTTTAAAATAGAGGAAGGGCCTCTCTTTTGCAAAGCTAATATCCCATTACTTTAATACTCCATAATCAAAATCAAGAGCTCTTTGGTTTGGATTAAGAGGCTCCCAGGACACGTTTAAGTCAGCTTTAGTCTGCACACATCTCTTCTATGAAGGATTGAATGTCTGTTCCCCACACTATTGGCTGGAATTTATCTTCACTGAAAAGAGGTCTCTGTACTTTCTTACTAATATCTGGATCTCATTAAAGTCAAAGATTAACTATGTTCAGCTTTGTAAGGATGACATTGAGACTTGCCATTTTTTCTAGCTTGACCTTCAAAGGTGCATAAATTCTTTGAGGGAATCTTAGAGGTCATTCATCATTCTAGTTCTCACATAAAGCAGAACAACTTTCTTTTGATCCTAACAGGGTGATATTTTGCACCGCTGAAAACCATACACTAAGCAGGAACTCAGCCCTGGTGCTAAGGAGAATGATTCATTCATTCTTCTTTTTTAAAGTATTTTAACAATACTTTTTTAAAGTATTTTAATTCTCATGTTCAATACCTACAGCAATTGTATGCAGACCACATGTGCACATTTGTTGCCATCATCATTCTCGAAACATCCTCCTTCCACTTAGGTCCCCGGTATCAGCTTCCCATATTTCCCCACCCTCCACACTCCGCCTCCCCCATGAACCCTTACTAATTTATAAATTACCATTATTTTTTACACTGTACACTGTCTTATGTGTCCCTTTCCCACTTCCCTGTTGTCTGTTGAGATTAGATGTAGATCCCTACATTGGTTGCCCCTTTCTATTCCACCTTCCCTCCACCCTTTTGGCATCTCCACTCTCACCACTGGTTGCCCCTTTCTATTCCACCTTCCCTCCACCCTTTTGGCATCTCCACTCTCACCACTGAACCTAAAGGGGTCTTCTGTCCTGAATCTCCCTCTTTCTGGCTCCTATCTCTACAGGTGTACGTGCCCTGGTCTAGCTGAATTTGTAAGGGAGAATTGGGATCATGACAGTGGGTGGAAGCATTTAAGAACTAGAGGAAAGTTGCATATTTCACCGTTGTACACTGTACCTCGACTGGCTCAGCTCCTTCCTGCGGGATGTTGCTTCACCTATTGGTGGACTTTGGGTCCCCAATCTGTACTGCCCCCCATTTATAATGATATCATTTTCAGTTCTTTGATGCCTGATACCTGATCCCTTTGACACCTCGTGGTCACACGGGCTGGTGTGCTTCATTCATGTGGGCTTTGTTTCTTCTCAGCTAGATGGCCACTTATTTACTTTCAAGCCTTTAAGACTCCAGATGCTTTATCTTTTGATGGCTAAGCACCACATTTGCTTATGCACATTTTTGATCAGCCATCATATCAGGAAGGTGGGCGTACAATGTTATGATTTCTAGTTCTTTGGAGACTGAAAACTGATCCCTTTTATACCTTGTGGTCACACAAGCTGATGTGCTTCTTCCATGTGAATGATTCATTCTTATTGCACATAACATCCTTCCTAGTCTCTACTCTTGTCTTTGCGATGTTAAACAATCTGCAATGACCTTTCATGTGGCATTTCATCACACCTGTCACGTACCATTAGTTGGGTATGATACTCCAGGTACCACCTGAATCAATTTCAGCATCCAGGGTAATCGCTATCTCCTATATTCTGGGCATTTCTTTCAGTCAATGAAGTCTGGGTTTGTGTTTGGTTCCCTACAATAGACTGTACCACTGCTTGGTCTCATATTAATTAATATTAGTTTACTTAATTAATAATATAATTAACTTAATTAATATTAGTCCTCACTGCTTCTTAATTTATTTCTAATTTGGTAAATACTACTCCCTTCTCTTTGTTTGCCTATTTGTGAAGAATTAATAGTAGACCCAAAAAACCTTATTGACCTCGAGTTGAAGGTAATATTTTGGAGTTTATTTCACAGCCATGCTGTAGGACAGTTTAGAATTGCCCTGGGGGGAGGGGGTAAATCTCCACAGGGTTAGAAAGTCTGATCTTTCTCCTGCTGTTAGCAAACCACTAGCTCGGCCCTTTGTAACAAGGTAAATAATTTATTTTCCGAGCCAAATATGTAATACTATAAATTGCATTTGACATGTGTCATTCATAATGCTATTCCTCAGGTTTTTTTGCATCTCCATATTGTCATTCTATATCTTAACCAACACTCTCTGTTTTTGAGATGTAAATGCAGTATCTACCTTTGAGGCAGCCATCTCAGACATCTGTAAGACTTCTGAACAGGGCAGGGCCCTGTGACATGCTGATGCCGACTGAATCCCCTGTGGATGGTGTGTGCCCTCGGGTCAATTCTAACTTAACGCGACCCTACAGGCAGTCTGTAAAAATTGTGTGGAAAACATGACACTTCTCTATGCATCTTCCAAAGCCCACCCTCCATGGACCACATGGTAGAACCACCCCAAAATTGTATTTCGGACTGTAATCTTTGTGGAGGCAGAGTGTCAGATCCTTTCTCATGCAGAGTCACTGGCAGATTTGAATCAATGACCTTACTGTTAGCAGTAAAGTACTTGACTTTTGCACCACGAGGACTCGTGTACAAACGTGAGGCTAATCCCAATGTGTTCATCAATAATCTTTAGGTGCAGTCATTCAATGACATCGCTCTTCATATCCAACCTAAATATGGCAATAAGAGAATGTGGACAATAACATTATCCAGAAATGGCACATGTAGAATCATGGTAAAACTATAAGAAAGTGGTGGTAATTTAATTTAAAATATATAATGATAATCATGTATCTGACAAGGGTCTAACAGACATGATACATGGGAAAATTTCTGAAACTTAACACAAAACAAAACAAACCATTACAAACAGGAAGATACACTATCCAAGCCCAGTCCAACAAAGACTCTAAAGCCGAGCGGAACAGGTGCAGATAACTATCTTGCAAGATGGCAAAGCTTCCAAGGGAGGATAAAGAAGTTGATTGAATACAGATGAAAGACACAATGACTACAGAAGCATAAAAGTCTACCAGTTAGCACAGAGCCGTCATCGTGAATTATTGTCAACAGTGGTCCGATTGGCACAGAAGCCAGATTACTGACTCCTCTGCCACAGGACTACACCAGCATCCACTCTAGTGATTAATAGCGGAAGAAGTGTGTGATGGTTAGGGATTACGTGCACTAGACAATCCTGGGTAAGGACAGGGCAGAATTCAAACTGTCAATTTCATAACAGCTTAATGACCCTTCCTTGGTGTCATCATCCCTAACCCAGCGGCCCTAACCCTAACCCAGCGGACTTGAATTCTCTTTGCCTTTTCACTTTCTGGAGGAGCTGGTTATTATGGCTGATTCCTTCATCTCCTGCTGTGTCGCCTCCTAATCCCAGGAGCTGTCAGCAGACAGACTAGCATCGGTGGACTGACTCATTCACCCACTGTGAACCGCTGCACCACCAGCTTGTGTCTCCCACTGCCTCTCCTTCTTCATCCGACTCACTGTTCATCAGCTTCCCTGAGTCAGGAGAAGTCTGACTTCAACCAGAAGGAACTTACCTATTCCTACAACTATAGACACCATTTCTTGATACAAGTCTCTTTCTACATACAACATATGTCACCACCATGTTCTCTGTTTCTTTAGAGAAATCAGCTTTGCACAGAGTGTGCTTTCTTACCTTTCCTTTCACAAACTTCCAGAGACCCTAGTCAGCCAGTGTTATGCCAGTGTTATGCCACTTTCTCACTCGCTTCAATGCTTTCCTCTCCCTACTCCCTTTTGTTTTTTTCCTTTCTTTTCTCTTGCCTTTATTCGTTTGTTTTTTGTTATTTTAATCATGTCAACTAGATACCCAGTCCTTCCCAGACCTCCTTAACTAGCAACATATGCCTAACCTTCCTCAACTTGAAGAGTGGCCATCATGTTCCAGCTGCAATCAAATTTGATGGCTTGTCTCAAATTGTAATATTAAGATATCCTGTGGGCAAAATATTGAAGGATGTAGGAAGCATTAAAAGTTGTAAATAACACAGTCATTGTAATAAAAAGAACTACCCCACATACAGCCATTTCAAGAAGTAGCATAGAAGCAAGAACCAGTGGTACTGAAGGAAGAAGTTCAAACTGTGCTGAAGGCATGAACCAAATACAAGTCTCCAGGAAGTGATGGAACAGGAAGTGAAATGTTTCAACAAGCTGATGAAGCCCTAGAAGCACTTACTCATCTATGTCAAGAAATTTGAAAGTTAGTTTCTTGGACAGCTGACTGGAAAAGGTCCGTAATTGTGCCCATTCCAAAGCAAGGTGAAGGTTAAGAATGTTAAGTTATAGAACAATATCATTAATACGACACGTAAAATTTTCCTGCGTATCCTCAGACAACAGTTGTACCAGCACATGGGTTGGGAGCGGTCAAAGTCTAAAGGGAAAGTGGAACACGGGCTATCAGAATCTTGACTGGAAACAGAGAACATCAGAAATGATGGCTACTTGTGTTCCCCTGACAGTGCAAGGCATTAAACGGTGTGGAGAACAACAAACTCTGGCTAGCCTTGAGAAGAATGGGAATTCCATAACATTTCGTTGTGTTCATGGGAATCTGTACATAAATCAGGAGGCCATAGTGTAAGCACAACACATGGCTTAAAATCAGGAAAGGTAGAGCATGCCTGTTGTATTCCCTCGCTGTACGGGTTCCATCTGTAGGCTGAGCAAGTCATCGGAGAAGCTGGAGTCTGTGAAGAAGACTGTGGCATCGGGATCTGAGGAAGGTTTATTAACCCCCCGCAATATGCAGATGACCCAACTTTGCTGGCTGGAAGCGAGGACGACCTGATTGAAGCACTCGCTGAGGAAGATCCAGGATTCTAACTTTCCCTGTGAATGACTGCTCAATGAAAAGAAAGCAAACATTCTCACGTGGGGACCGACCGATAACGTCCTTTAAAACGGAGAACAGCTGGGAACTGTCAACTGTCGAGGAGGATTTCATCTCGCTTGGCCTCGCAATCCGCGCTTGGGGCTGGAAAGGGTTGCAAAGCGAGGATGTTACATTTTAAGCGGGACACCATTGACGGAGGGGAGGTGGGGGAGGATCTTGATTAAAAATTTGGTCTGTATGGAGCAACAAAAACGTTCACAGAACGTAAAAATATTAGAATATATTTAAATATTTGTTTTTTAGGCATCACCGCCCTCTGGTGGGAGTGGGAGGCCCAGCCTTGCTCCTGGAGAGCTGCTGCTGGATATGAACCGCCAGGCCAGTGGGTCGCAGCCCCGCACTCAACCACTACGCCACCCGGGCTCAGCCCCATATATTTAATTGTACAACGCCGCGGGACGTTGTTAAATTGTTAAAAAGTGGCATGTCTGGTCACTTTATACATGGAGGACTAAGGGCGCCTGCTCCAAGCTCCAAGTCACGTAGTTTCCATTGGCCGGCGCGGGAGGAACAAGATGGCCGCAGCATGGGCGGAGCGACAGGGGCCCCCTGCGGGCGAGGGGGGAGGGGGGAGGGGGAGGGGAGGGAGGGGGCGGGGCCGGACTCACCACGTCCCCTCTCTCCTGCCGGCGACGCGTCCCCCCTAGAGGGAGGCAGCGGCGCCTGCGCGGAGCGATAACCGCGACTGTCCTCTCGCAGACCGCCGCCAGAGAGACCTGACGGAGCGCAGCGGCGGCCAGTTGGTTCCTCCGGGCCATTCGGGGCCCCGAGACGCCGCGACGGGCCTCCGGCTCCGTTTCCCGCCGCCCGCCGCCGCCGCCTCGCCCCGCGGACCCGCCCCCAGACCCCTCCTCCCCTCCCTGGGGTCGGGGCGTGGGCCCAGCCCTCCATCTCCGTCTCCCAGCATGGCGAGCGGCAGCGGCGCCAAGGCCGAGTTCCTGGTCGCGGGCCAGTACAAACTGGTACGCAAGATCGGGTCTGGCTCCTTCGGGGACATTTACCTGGCGGTCAACGTCACCAACGGCGAGGAAGTGGCCGTGAAGCGAGAGGCCCAGAAGGCCCGGCACCCGCAGTTGCTGTACGAGAGCAAACTGTATAAGATCCTCCAGGGCGGGGTGGGCATCCCGCACATTCGCTGGTACGGTCAAGAAAAAAACTACAATGTCCTCGTCATGGACCTGCTGGGCCCCAGCCTGGAAGACCTCTTCAATTTCTGTTCCAGAAGGTTCACCATGAAAACCGTCCTGATGTTAGCCGACCAGATGATCAGTCGAATCGAGTATGTGCACACCAAGAATTTTATCCACCGAGACATTAAACCAGATAACTTCCTCATGGGCCTGGGGCGGCACAGTGACAAGTGTTTGGACCCTCCCGTGGGGAAGAGGAAGAAAAGCATGGGTGTGACTACTTCCCAGGGCCCGTGTTTCTCGAGATTAAACCAGTTATTCCTTATTGATTTTGGTTTGGCCAAAAAGTACAGAGACAACCGAACAAGGCAACACATACCATACAGAGAAGATAAAAACCTCACCGGCACCGCCCGGTACGCTAGCATCAACGCACATCTCGGCATTGAGCAGAGCCGCCGGGATGACATGGAATCGTTAGGGTATGTTTTGATGTATTTTAATAGAAGCAGTCTGCCGTGGCAAGGACTCAAGGCCGTGACAAAGAAACAGAAATACGAAAAGATTAGTGAAAAGAAGATGTCTACTTCTGCCGACGTCCTGTGTAAAGGGTTTCCTACAGAATTTGCCACGTACTTAAACTATTGCCGTGGGTTGCGCTTTGAGGAAGCCCCGGATTACATGTATCTGAGGCAACTATTCCGCTCACTTTTCAGGGCCCTGAACCACCAATACGACTGCATATTTGATTGGACCATGTTAAAGCAGACAGCAGCGCAGCAGGCAGCCGCTTCTAGCGGGCAGGGGCAGCAGGCCCAAGCCCCCACCGGTTTCTAAGCATGGATTGAAGACCAGAAGAAACAAGCCGAGCACATGATCAGAGCAGCATTTGTTTCTCCCCAAATCTAGACTTTTTAGTTCATATGGGTACTAGCCATTTATTTGGTGTTAAGGACTTAATTTCAGTGTAAACCAGCTCTGGGCAGTCCTGAGTTGTAGCTGCTGCCTAATATTAACTGAGAGAGTGAAACAGGGTGCCCAGTTTTCTAGTTCATGTGAAAAAAGCACTTGAAAAAGTGAAGAAGTTAACTCAATGGTTGGCACACAGAGTGGTGGAGAAATTGTGTATATGCCTTTTTTCCCCCCTTGAAGCTTTTCCTTTTGAACCACACTGCTCTGAAACGTCCTGTCAGAAGAATGGCAGGTACAGTTTCAGCCACAGTGGGGATGGTTGTGATGCTCACCATCGTGCATTTCTGGGTTCCATCCCTGGGGATTGCTAGCTGTTCCCTTAAAACGTTCTCAAAATGGTTGGCTTCTTGTCCGCAAGCCAGCTGATAAGCTAGCAACCAGAGATGCCAGGGTCTGGGCATGACAGGTTCCGCTTACCTGTGCTAGAATAACAATATCTAAAGTAAAGACTTAACAAAAACTAACTGACTACTAGATTATCTGCATTAACTCTATAATGCTCTAGTTATTAAAGAAAAAGAAGCATTTGTCACAGAAAATTAATACCATATGACAAGTGAACATGTATATATGTTGCTTAGATAAAAGTAATCACTGTAAGCCTCTATATAATCTTGGATTTTGTTTTTATTTTGAAATGGGAGCTTTGGAGTTTACAAGTTTCATTAAAAACTAAAAATTTTTAAGATGCTATTTTCAATTGCCTCATATGCATGTAAAACTTGGTTGTGTAAAAAGGAAGACCATAGAAGAATCAATGCATTTGAACCATAGAGTTGTGGGGGAATACTGAAAATACCATAAGTGACCCCACAAAATAGATCTGTCTTAGAAGAAGTGCAGTCAGAATTCTCCTTAGACACAAAAAGTGAGACTTAGTCTAACATATTTGAATTAATTATCAGAGAGACCCCAAAGAAGGATGGCCCTTGTAGAGATGCACTGGCACAAAGCCTTCAACAATGGCCCCAAGCACATGAGGAGGTACTCTCCCGAAATGAACTTCTTTTCAAAGCTATGTATTTAATTTTTTTTTAAGTAGAACAGTCTAATCACCTTCAAAGTACTACCCATTTCACTTAATGCATTTTTCAAATATGTGATTCTAGGAAACATTTTCAAATTCATCGGTTTGGATGGCTGACAGCATTTCCCTCATTTTTTTCTCCACCTCTTCTACATCATCAGATCACTGTTCTTTCATGTCCCTCTGCATTGCAGAAAGAAAAAGAAGTTGCGTAGAGTGAGGTCAGGTGAGTAAGGTGGCTGGGGAAAGAGAGACATGCTGTTTTTGTCCAAAACTGGCAAATTGAGATGGATGCATGAGTAGGTGCATTGTAGTGGCGGCAGGACAAATCAGGCCTTTTTGTCTGACACTTTTATCTTATCTTTTCAGAACTTCTAAATAGAAAGATTAACAGTCTGACCTGGTGGAACAAACTCCAATGTAATACAAGTTGACATTTTTGGCCATTCAGGAAATAGATGGACATCCAGAATGAGTTTGTCATCAATATTCCACTCATTTTGAAATGAGAAAAAAAACTCTTACACTTGTGTTTTTCTCTCATTTGGATATTAGTGTCCTCCTTGTAAGCAGCGTTCCGCATCCCAACTGTTTCTATGGCATTTTTCTCAAGAAGGAAACACAATTTCACAGGTTCTCCTAAATCAGCCATCATAAAAAATGAGATTCTCGTGAAACTTCTTTTATGAAAAGATTCACTAAGACCAGAAAGAACCTTCCCAGGTGACACCACTGAGTGAACTAACTCAAAACTGCATACTACATATGCTTCATTCCATCCAGTGAAATTCTGGGTTTCTAATGGATTGTCCTAATAAGAACAACTATTCAGATATCATAGGATTGGGCAGTGTTTTGTTCTGTCAAACAGGATTGTCAAGAGTCAGAACCAACTCAAAATGGCATTTGCAATAATACTATGTTTTCTTTTTTTATGTTCTTAGAATTTTTTTCTATTCTCTCCCCTGTGTTTCCCCCCACCAACTCCTCATCTTCACCTTCCATCACTTTTTCTGTTTTACTCCAGTCAGGAGGCATCAACCCTACTCTGCCATACCCATCATATCTGCTTCTCCATCCTTGAGTGAATGCCACAATCCAGTCCAGCTGGATAGGACACTGATGGTGTCCAACACTCAAAGAGGCTTCTTTTAGCTCTTCTTCATAACCAACAAACAGAGATTCTCACCCCCCCCCACCCTGCACACACACCTATCATATTCAGTGATGGGTGGTGGACATCCCTGTGCTGCCAAACTATTAGCAGAGTAGCATACCCATCCTATTGTTTGGGTACATAAAGGCAAGTAAAAGTATTGCTACTAGGATTCTAATTTTTTAATGAATAGGTTTTGTGAACAAAATGTCTATTTTTTATGAATGAATAGTTGTAGATAAGAAGCTTAGTATACATATGTTTTTGTCTCCCTAGGGTGCCTTCACACACACAGCTGTCAAGGGTCTCTTTTGGGCTGATTCAGTTCAAGGCAGAGAGGCCAGCACAAAAGGCTATGGTGATTGTGTATTAGGATTCAACAAGACTACTCTAAATGAATTTTCTTAGGAGGACACAGGGTGGTTACAGAAGATATTAGGAAAATCCTTTTAAGGAAATTGAAAACTTCTTCCCTTAGAAAAATACTCAGAACATTGTGCTAAGAAATGATTTTGTCATCATGATAATACATCTGATCATTCTTTGATGATAGCAAAGAATCCTGTGGTCCTGCGAGACTATGGTTGCAAATTTTTAACACAATCTGCACGACAGTTTTGATCTTGTTCCTTCTGACTTGTTTTTCCTCCTCAAACCTGAAGAATGTTTTAAAGATATACAATTTGAGTCCCTGGAGGATTTGATGTGGTAAATTGAAGAGTGTGGAATTCTTTGGGAAATAATTCTTATTGCTATTGAATCATTTCTGACTCATAGGACAAGTAGAACTCCCTCCAAGGGTTTCTGAGGCTGTAGCTTTTAATAGGAATAGGGAGTCTCATTTTTCTCCTGCAGAGCAGCTGGTGGTTTCACACTCCCTACCTTGGGGTTAGCAGCCCTGCTCTGGTGGAATATTGGTTATGTGTTCAGAAAGAATTAGAAAGACAGAAACATCACCTTTAGATGTGTATGCAGCTAGATAAAGAAGATGTCAAGAAACAATAGCATAACATTCTAATATATTTATTTAATAAGAGTTTCTATGATTTTATACTTTTTTATTTTCATATGGCAAAAAAATGAAAGAAAAATTCAGGGTAAAACAAACCAACATATCATCAGTAAGTGACTACAATTACATCACAGCATCTTGGAGACAACTTCAAATCTCATACACAACAAAAACTACAACACAGGCAAAACCAACCTCATACAACAAAAAAACAACACAGGCAAAAATTAACAGGAAAACAGGACGTGGCTCAAACAATAACCAAATTGTGGGTCCAGAAATTCTGGAGGGACACATGTCACTGGTTCTATCTAATATGGAATTCAGGACATACAATATTACACAAACAAAGTCCAAGGAAACTGAGACAGAACTCTAGTACTCAAAACGACCCAAGAACCAATGAACAAAATAAATAGAAAATTAGAAGTCATACAAATATAACAAATAGAAATTCTAAAGATTAATACTAAAATGTCTAAATCAGTAATGCACTAGAAGGGCAAAGGAGTATAATTGAATCAATGGAAGACAGAGTTAGCAAAATTGAATACAAACTTGTTAATATTATTATCTATCAGAGCAGATTCCCAAACTTATTTTGTCTACCATTCCCTTTTCTGAAAAAACACAGCACATCTTTGACAACTTAAAGCCTTTGTACTGCAGCTCATAATCTAGGACAAAGTGTTGGTATCTCCTTTTGTACCACCCCTGAATCATTCCAGTGCCCACTTTGGGCAACACTGTAAGATATCTTCAAAAACCATCCCAAGAGCTATGTGGGACACCATCAATAGGAATAACTTACGTGTGATTAGGACTCTAGAGCAAGAGTGGACATGAAAAGCACCCCCAAAATTGCAGAAGATTTATTTAAATAAAACTTCCTTGATATCCTGACAGATTAAGAGATTTGCACTCAAGACACTCAAAGTAACACAAATCACATAAACCCCAAATGAAAATCATGGAGACATATCACAAACTTTCCAAAATCAGAGATCAAGGCAGAATCCCCCAATCAGATGAAAGACCATTGCAAATGGGAGAAATTGCCGATGCAAAGACTCAGAGACAGGATTGTGCCTGCCATGTATGAGACATGGCAAGTAGCCACTATGGCTGATGACAAGTGTAAGCCAGAAGAGTAGGTGATGAGAGATATAATGGGGGTCTCATGTCGAGCAAATCAAACCAAACTCATGTTGTAATGGTCTGCTACAGGACAGAGAACTGTCCTTGGGCCTTCCCAAGGCTGCAAATCTTTCCAGAGGCAGATTGTCTCACCTCTCTCCTATGGAGTGACTGGTGGGTGAAAACACCAATCCTTTGGTTGGCAGTGCAACACTTAACTCACTGCAACACTGGAGCTTCTTGCAGGGCAAGAAGGAATACCAAAAGACAAGGCTGCATGACTCATAGGAAATTCTTTGTCTTTTAGTCTGGATGAAATGAAAAGTCATCAGAGTGTTTTGACCAGGCAGTGTAATTTTCCGACCTATATTTTAAAAGGACCATGTGATGATGGCACAAGACTGAGCAGTGTTTTCTTCAGTTGTACATATGGGTTGCCATGAGTTGGGGCTGTATTGCTGCCACCTAACAACAATAACAACAATATGCTTGCTGAAAGAAGATGAGGCAAAGGCAGAAGCAGTGAGTTAAGTTTAGAGGCTCTTGTGACACTGAAGGGAGACATGATGGTGGCTTGCAGTGCAGTAGATTTGATGAGAAATATTTGGACTTAGGGCATGCTTCCAAACTAGAGCAGGCAAAATTTGGTGGCAGGTTGGTTAATGGATGTGAGAGAAAGACTCAAGAATGACTATCCAGTTTTTACCATGAGAAACGAAAGGATATATTTCCATTTTTGAAGTGGGGGGCTCGTCAAGGGAGACACTTGAAATGCTAAATGTCAGAAGACACATTAAGTTTGAAGTGCCTGTGACACAAGTGGTTGATGTCTAGCATGCTTGCTTGCCCAACTTCCAATGCCACGACATTCTGTCTTTGTCTGAAGGCTTTCTGTTTTTATTGACTTGTTCACTGTACAACAGTCTTGTTGACTTTCAAAATTGCCAAAGAACTGATGGCTTCCAAGCCCAGCCTTCACCAACAACTAATTGAAATTGTATAAAATGCCATTTCCCTGAGCCTTTAGCTAGAATCAATCTGAAGCTTGTTTTCCCCTGGTGCCTAGAATTTCCCATGAAAAATTGAACTACAGTTTCTCACCATGGCTGTTTTGATAATTCACTGGTTTTGATAATTCATTATTGACTTCCTCTCATTCTTTATCTTATTTTCCCATCATCTTATTTTTACCACATCCTCCTAAAAATGAAACCCAAATAGCAACAGCAATAACAACAATGCCTACTTATACCTGTACCCTTGTTTCAGAGTCTGCTTCTGGTGCAGCTGAACCTAAGACAATAAAACAGACACCCACAAGGCAGTTTGAAAGCAAATGAATGCTTAGTGTCTGAGATTGTAACATCAAGAGACAGGAATAATTTCAGGATTTCTTAGCGTATGGGGGGGTCTATAATAAATGAGATAATCAAATGAATAAGTTAGATAGAAAATACAAGTGGTTCAAAAATTAGTTTGGATCCTTAGCCACACTTTCCAAATTGTACCAAAGGCATTGGCATAAACATGGCTCCCAGAAATGATGTAATTCCCAGTTGAAATGTTTCAAAAAGCTGATGAAGCCCTGGATGTACTCACTAATCTAGGCCAGAAAATTTGAAAGGTTCTTGGCCAACTGACTGGAAGAGGTCACTATTTATTCCCATTCCAAAGAAAGGTGACAGAATGTCATAGAATGTTCAAGTTGTAGAAAAATATCATTCACATCACATGCAAGTAAGATTTTGGTGAAGATCATCCAATAAAGGTTACAGTCTAGTGACAGGGCATTGCCAAAGGTTTAGGCCGGATTCAGGAAAGAATGTGGAGCAAGGGATATCTTTGCTGGCATCAGATGAGTCTTGGCTTTAAACAAAGAATACCATAAAGATATCTACTTGTGATTTATTGACTCTGTCAAGGCATCTAGCTGTGTGGATCACAAGAAACCATGGCTATCCTTGAGCAGAAAGGGAATTTCACCTACTTGTGCTCACATGGAACCTGAACATGGATTAAGAGGCAGTAGTGCTTTAAAATCAGGAGAGGCATAGGTCAGGATTGTGTCCTCTCCCCAGGCTTATCCAATGTGTATGCTGAGCAAATAGTCAGGGAAGCTGGTTATATAAGAATGTGGCATCAAGTTTGTATGAAAGCTCGTCAACAACCCGAAATATGCAGTGGTGCAATCTTACCTCCTGAAACTTAGGAGGTCTTGAAACATTTGGTGCTGGAGATCAAGGAGCAGCTGCCATTAAAGTTGGAAGAAAACTGGCAAATAAAGGAAGTATTTCAAGCAATGACTTCTGGACTCTATTCTAGATCTAAAGAATGAGGTCTTTGTTGGGTCACACTGAAAATCTGCATTTCTGAATGTTTCCATACATTTCTTGAATTATCTGTGAAAACCATTGACCCCTAAATATATTCACCTTCCTCTTTTACTTCGGGTTAGTAGTATAGGCAGTATGGCACAAGAAAGCTATTATTTTTTACAAGTAAGAAAGAAAAACACAACCAAACAAAAGCTTCCATAAATGAATTCCAATAATTCTCCCTACTACCTAAACCATTCAAGTCCTTGTTGTATATACACCTTTGAATTAGTTAAAAATTCATCATTCCTCTTAACACCTCCCGCCCCCAGGAGTTGACATTTACATGACTTGATAATGTCAGTTGCTGGGTTTTTCTATTATTAAGGTAAATCATCAACCCAATCCCTACAAGGATTTTGGGAATTTGGTAGTTTTTAAAATGTAAATCAGATTGGATAGAAAGCTTAGATGTTAGCTGAGCCCTGTGGTGCAGTGGTTGTGTGTGGAACTGTGGCCCACAGTGTTGACAGTTCAAATCCAGCAGCAACTCTTCAGGAGCAAGGCTGAGCTTCCTACTCCACCAGCGCAGTGATGCAGAAAAAAAAAAAGAAAGCTTAGATATTTTTGTTCCAACTATGACTAGATACTGAGACATTTTTGTTTATTTTATACCTTTGCTTATAAATGAGGTCTATTCAAAAGAATTATCTCAGGAAATACAGGCTACATTTCCCAATACTCCTTAGGAAATGCCTTCAAAATCCATGGAAACTATATTTGCCTGACATGCGTTCATTCCAATTTGTCTTAGATTCAAAACTAGTTCAATAATACATTTAACACAACTGTCTGATTTTCATTAATGACTACCAAGTAATCCTAAGAATGCTCACAAGACCATGCTATTATGATTCCAGTTTCAACAAGACTATTTTGTGGGAGAAAACTCTCAAAAGGTGCTTCTTCAGGAGAGGAAGAAAAGCTATAGTGACTCAAAAGCGGGATCAAAACTGTTTCCATTCACATTTGCGTGCTTAACTTCGTGTCTTCGAGAGGATTTCAATGGATAGCAAACTGACAGAATTGCCCCCTAGCGATTCAGAGGCCGTCATGTCCAGGTTAACAGATGTTAACAGCTGCCAGCTCTTTCTCTGTATAGTGGCTGGTGCATTTCAAACCAGTTCACACTGGTGTAATCCCATGCTGAGAACTTGCCAGTGCACCCCAGATATACTGGGGAAAGAATAGTGTTTCACAAGGTTCTCAGGTGATTTTGAGATGTCCATAATCTGGGGTGGAAAAGCAAAGTCTGGGGCAGAATGAACTGTTTGAAAGCCCTGCAAACGCAAACAGCACCACTTCCCCTGAAGGTGGCTTTTAGCAGACAGTCTCCAAGCCACTGTATACAAAGCTTCACAGAAACACCACGGTGACCCACATCATCCCCACCCACTCTGTTTCACCTCATTTCCTATGCTTCCTGTGGCTGCCATGTCTAATTCAACAGACATTCACAGAAACACTCGCTGTTAAAAACTCGAGGTCAATTTATGTTCTCAGCTTTGAGAATTCTGGGCTTTGCCCAAAACACATGTGATTTAAAGAAGTCTGGTAACATCAAAAAGGAGTTTCTATAAAGTGCTATCTTAATTTTCCCTCTGTCAGAAAACAAGTCAGTTCTTCTTTTTGTCCCACCTGTATTCTTTAGTAAAGAGCTTAGCACCATCATTGACATTCTTAAGAGATGACGGAGAATCCACTTAACTTAGAGCAATCTCATGTCACAGGGTTAAGTGCTTTTGGTCTTTGCTGACATCTTCATGAAGGG
>PVJH01014665.1:0-56104 GCA_004026705.1 Nesogale talazaci | reverse complement strand
TGTGGCTTTTCTGGCCCCAGGGGTCTGGTTCCATCAGGCCAAGCCCATATGGCTCCTCCTCTGGCTCCTCCGTTCTCCAGGAATCAGGATCAATCAGCCTGCTGTCATCTCGTCTTGTCAATAGTTCATCTCTTGGAGACTCAGCCCAGTCTCTCTTCTTCAATTGGGAAATACTGTGAAATTTCCCAGAAATCTCAGGAGAAAGCCATGCCCAAAGAGAGACCTCATTGGCTACTCCAGATTGGAAAGCTAGACTCTGCCCCTAGACTCCCAATCATGAAATTGACATGAGACATGACTGCCACAGGTGAGAAATGCTCAGAATACATTTGTTCAGTTAGAAAAACTTATTTTTTTGTGCCAGGTAGGCCTGTCTCAAGTTCTCAGCCTCTTGACCTGGTTTCTCTTCTACTTGGGCATTGCTACAAAGCTCTTTTAAAACACAATAAGTGTTTAACAACAACAACAACAACAATAAGTTCACTCCATTGGACACCTCAACCCAAAGTTTCTCAGCTTCAGGTCCATGGGTCAGCAAAAACTGAATGTCTCCAATACCACAGACATCTCACTCCAAGAGACAGCATTCTTCCCCAACATACTCGGCCTCCCTTGATCTGTGGGCTGGTGATTGCAATGCTGTCTCTTGCTTTGGTGCTTGGTTCTGTTCATGCTGCTCCTCTATTACTGTCTAGTGTCTCCTGGATCACAAAGGTTCAGTATCACAGTATCCAAATGACACGATCCACTCCTGTAACTTCTCCCTTATTAGGGGTAAGATTCCTCCCACTGCCTCTGATTCCTGCTTCTGAAATGGTAGATTTTCTACCCAAAAAGATGGTGATCACAAGCCTGTTAACAACCACTGAAATCAGAATCATGCAATCCCTTCAGTCTCTTTCCCCATCTTCTGTTGCCTAGACCTAACAATAAAAACCATTTGGTGGGAGTTATAGAAACTGAGACTAGAAGAGCCACATTAAATAATTCACTACACTGCATGGGATTTATTAGGGACATTTACTAGGTTTATTGGGTCTTAAATCGGAATAACAGATGTTCAAAATGCAGTTATTTGACTGGAACAGCCTATTTTCTTCCACGCTGACTTGAAGGCCTCTATATGGCTTCAAACCCTTGATCTAACCTCTGGCCTACTCAAGTAATGTCACAAAGCATTCTTTACAGTGCCAATAATTGTGCAAAGAGCAGTTCACTTAGCAATAACCCTCAGTCTGAAGGTCGATAACCATAATTCAGTAGGTCAGGAAACCTAGCTTCTAATTAAGTCTCTCCATAAGGTAGTCTCCAGGCCAAAGGTATTCAGCTTTCCTCACTTGGTGGAAGCCTACCATTCTGCTTCTTCCTCTGATTTTGCTGCTCTTCCTGCTTTTGCACTGCTCTTTAAGTGCCACTGTGTTCTGCCTTCTGGATGTGGTCTGTTCAGTACATAAGGATCTTGGGGCCAATAGATGTACTCCCTCCCTGACCCTTCTTTCTTCATGGTAGTGAAATTTCCACTCCTCCTTATGAGCAGGCTCGTTTCATACCCACAAGGTGACCAAATAGACTAATCCTCACAGTAGAGTTTCTGTGGTTTTTTATAATCATATTTTCCACTATTAAAAATCACTTACAGCTAATACCTATAATCCTATCAGAATCTTCTCCCAAGGTCTCTTACCTCGACCATCAAGAGAAGAGGAACGAAACCAATGTGCATGGTCCCAGTAAATTACTTTGTGGCTCAGACAGATAAATACTGGCCTGTTATCAGCAAGTTCAACAGTGCAAACCCATCCGTTGCACTTGAAGTGATAGTTGAGGCTATGTGCTCATCTAAAGATTAGGGCCTCTGAAACTAGATGGGGTCACTTTGACATGGATTTGACTTGATGGCAATGATATACAAAGACTATGGCTAGAAGAGTCATGCCAAGTAATTCATTGCATCACAATTTAGAAAGAACCACCATCCTTATTCATAAGAAGATGTGATCATGTACATAGAAATATTTAGAATGGACCTCCCCATAAAAATAAACTAATAGCAAATAAGTGATATTAGCAAAGCTATAAGATGCATGGTGAATCTTACTGTCATTGAGTCCATTCTGACTCCTAGTAGTCTATAGGACAAAGTAGAACTGCCCCCATGGGTTTCTGTGAGTGCAACTCTTCACAAGAATAGAAAGAGTCCCCTTCCTCCTACAAAGAAGCTGGTAGTTTTGAACTTCTGACCTTGGAGTTAACACCATAAAGCATAATGCATACACAACCAGAGCTCTCACAAAGTCAGTACACAACCACAAATACTATTTCTTTTTATTAACCAAAATGATTGCAAATTTTAAACATAAAGATTTCAAATATAATAGCATTTAAAAATAAAAACTTTTAAGAGATAAATTTAAAATAATATGTTCAAGAATGTACACTTAAAACCAAGTGGCATTGTTGAGAAAAATATAAATGGAAAAATAGCCACATGAATGTTTTTCTGTTATTATGATGTCAAATCTCTCAAAGGAAACCCATAATTCAATGTCATGCCGATATAATTTCCAACAGTTACTTTGAGAAATTGACAAGATTATTAGAAAATGCACATGAAAATAGCTGGTTGAAAACCTTTGGGAACAATAGATACAAATTTGAATGATTTTCAGTACCTGGTTTTAAGTAATCAGTAATCAAGACAGTGTAGTTCTGGTGTGGGACTGCACATACAGACATGAAGATAAATGAAACTGCATAAATAATATAAAAATAGGAAGTAGCATAAATGTTACACAAATGACTGTACTATAATTGATTTTCAACAAAGTTGACAAATTGATCAAAATTTAATATTGTCCAAAGATGCTGTGAGGACAACAACATCTGCATGGGTCAAAATTGATGCATCATATTTACCTATGACACACACAACTATGCTTGAGAAGGATGATACGCCTTAGCAGAAAAGCTAAAAACGTACAGTACCCACTCAGAAGGAAAATCAAAGATCTTCAGAGAAAATGCTGTCTGGAGACACAAAAATAAAACAATACAAATAAACCACTATATAGAAAAGAACAGTAAATGGGTAAACAAGGCCTTGTTAAAATTAAAAACCTCTGATCTTCAAAAGAATAGAATGCAGCTAGTTACAGAGTGGGAGAAAATATTGGATAAATATATATATGTAATATATATATATATATTGCTACCAGAATTCAATTCTACATACATGAGCCTGTTTTAAACAAAATGCCTTTAAACATGCCTCTTCAACCAGTGGATTCAGGCACAAGTTCTCTCAGTAATAACCATATCTTAGTTTCCTTTGTGTGCTTGTATAACAAAGTTTCAAAGATAACAGTGATTTCTGAGGAGACATTGAAGCACTTACTGCTGCAGGTCAAAGATTGCAGTTTTCAGTTTGAATTACAACTCCATACAAAGAAACAAAAATTCTTACCACTGGCTCAATAGGTAATAACATGATAAGCAGAGAAAAGATTGAAGTTGTCAAGGATTTCTCCCTGCTTGGATCCATAATCGATGAAAGCAACCATCAAAGATCAAATGATGAATTATATTGGGTAAGTCAGATGCATAAGGCCTCATTAAAATATTGAAAAACAAGTGTGGTACATGGAAGAATAAGGTGTTCTTGACCCAAGTCCCAGTATCTTCAGTGGCCTCATATGGATTTGAAATTTTGACATTGAATACAAAAGACCAAAAATTACTCGATATTTTTAATGTACCAAGGGATGACAAAAGAACAAGCATATCTGTCTTTGAAGACATATGGCCAGAAGGCACCCCGGAGGCATGGATGGAGAGACCTTTGTCTTATATACTTTGGACATGTTGTGAAGAGAGACCTGTCCCTGGAAAAAAAAAAAGCATCATGCTTGGTAAAAATCGGAGGGTGGTGAGGAGGAAGAGCTCGACAAAATGGATTGACACAGTGGCTGCAGGAACGGGCTCAAACTTAAGAACAATTGTTCATTGGCCCCAGTCGGGCTTGCCACCATGCTGCCTAGATGCCAATGATGTTGCACCACTCTCTCGAGGTGTGTGTCTGCAAGGTCACTTTGGTGGAGGATTCCTCATATCAGTTAGGATCAGACTGTCCAAAGAGGGCACTAGGAAGGTAACTGCTAAGTGGTGGTTATGCAACTTTTTGATGAGGGCCCCCCATTCCCACCCCCCACCCCTCACTGGCAGGCATTCCTATCAGAGGGATACTGATGGGAAATTCAAGCCAAGAGAAGGGAAAGGGAGCATAAACACCTGGGAGAAGACAGGTGCACTTCTCTTGGAAGGAAAAGGGAGAGGACCAACTTCCAAGTGGGAAAAAATGACTAAAAATACCCTAAGAGGGTGGGGAGGGTATGTCTAGTAATATTCACCTAATAAGATACATTTACCACAGCTCCTGTACCCTTGGAACCCAGGCCAAGTGTCATAGAACACTGGGACACAGAATGCTCTATGTTCAAGGGGCAAAGCATGCTCTAAAACCATACTAGAGAGATCCATTGTGGAAACCACACCAGATGAACTAGACCCTACCTTAAACACACCTGTAACCTGAGTATTTAAGATTAAAATAATATAATTTACAAAGAAATAGAAGACAGCCATACCAAGATTGTTAAACTGTTAGTAGGCAGGCCAATATTGACTTAGTACATGAATACTCTACATCCTGTGATTATTGTAAATTTTGCCTGAAGACCATCTCCCAGTGCTTGTGCAAATAGCAACAGGCCACATAAGGAATTACCTTTTACTAATGAATAATTCAGGTATTGCCATATGTAGTTAATTTACTCTTGTTCTATCTTCTTTTTATGGTGTTTTAAAAATTAAACCATGGGCTAATTGTACTATTAACAGAAGATCCTTATGTTCCATGGAGATGAGCTATAAGATTCTCTACTATAAACTAGCAGGGAGGCTTCTAAGGGGAGTCAGAAGCAGATTCTTGGACATATTATCTCTGCAAGTCTCTCTAGAGAAAACAGACTGGATGGACAGACTGGAGGAGAAAACAATGGGACTGATGTGTCTGGGATGACATGGGAGAGAGAGAGGTGGGGGGAAGGAGGTGGCATTGACTAACACAGGGACAAAGAAGCAACAAGTGATCCAAAATCAGTGGCAAGGTGGGTGTGAGAGGCCTGATAGAGATTGCTTAAGAGTAATGTAATCAAGAGAAAGTACTGAAACCCAAATGAAGACTGAGCATGATAGTGAGAAAAAAGGAAAGTAAAAAGAAATAGAGGAAAGAAATAGGAGGCAAAGGGCATTGATAGAGGTATAAATACAGTCATATACATAGGCATATATATTTATATATGATGAGGGAGAAACAGATCTACATGCATATATTTATAGGTTTAGTATTAAGGCAGCAGATGGACATTGGGCACTTACTCGAGCACTTCCTCAATGCAAAAACACTTTGTTTTATTAATTTGGTAATCCATGATGTTCAACTTCCCAATATGATCACTGAAGAAAAATGTATGCATAAACAAAAGTGGCAAAGAAAGCTCATGGTGCCCAGATATCAAAAGATATAGCATGAGGGGTCATAAAAACTTGGAAGTAAATAAGTAGCCATTTATTTCAGAAACAACAAAGCCCACATGGAAGAAGCACACTAGCATGTGTGACCATGAGGTGTCAAAGGGATCAGTGACCAGGCATCAAAGAACCAAAAATCATATCACTATGTGCCCACCTTCCTGATATGATTGCTGAAGACAGATGTGTGCATAAGCAAATATGGTAAAGAAAGCTGAAGGTGCCCAGCTATCAAAAAAAATATAGTGTCTGGGGTCTTTAAAAGCTTGAAGGTGGACAAATGGCCATCTAGCTCAGAAGCAGCAAAGCCCACCTGAAAGCAGTCAATGTGATCATGAGGGGTTGAAGCGATCAGGTATCAGGCATGAACGAACTAAAATTTATCACATTGAGTGGAGTGCTATTGGGGACCCAAAATCCATCTGTAGGTGAAGGGTCATCCCCTTATAGAAGGGTGGCAGGGAGGAGAGCAACCAGTCAGGATACAATGTAGCAAAGGTGAAATATGCAACTTTCCTGTAGTTCTGAAATGTTTCCTCCCTCCCTCCTCACCTATCATAACCCCAATTCTAACAAATCTGGCTGGACCAGAGGATGTACACTGGTACAGATAGGAACTGGAAACGGGGAATCCAGGACAGATGATCCCTTCAGGGCCAGTGCTGAGTGTGGTGATGCCAGCAGGATGGAGGGAAGGTGGGGTAGAAAGGGGGCACTGATTACATGGATCTACATATAACCTACTCCCTGGGGTACAGACAACAGGAAGTGGGTGAAGGGAGTTGTTGGACAATGTAAGATATGACAAAATAATAATAACTTATAAATTATCAAGAGTTCATAAGGGAGGGGGGGCACAGGGAGGAAGGGGAAAAATGGGGAGCTATTACCAAGGGCTTAAGGAGAAAGCAAATGTTTGGAGAATGATGATGGCAACAAATGTACAAATGTGCTGTACATACAATGGTTTTATGTATGGATTGTGACAAGAGTTGTATGAGTCCTCAATAAAATTATTTATTATTTTTTTTTAAATCAAAGATCCAGAAATGGATTTGGGGCTTCACTTAATCTAAAAACATTTAGTTCAGGCTGACCCCCGGTGGCTTAAATGGTTGAGTGCAGAACCGCAGCCCGCAGGGTTTGCGGTTCAAATCCAGCGGCGGCTCTCAGGAATGGCACTGGGTAGCGCTCACGACCACCAGAGGCAGTGATGCCCACAAAAAAATAAAAATAAAACAAAACAAAACAAAAAAACATTTAGTTCTTTACAACATGACCCTGTATGACACTTGCCTTCATAAAGGAAGCACAAAAGATATGGGAGCTATAGAAAAATGTGGTCAAGAGATTAGGTGAATAACAGGTATTGGATAGAATAGTTTCTGGAGTCTAAAGGCTTATTTCCAAACAAGCAGCCATCTAAGTGAGATGTCAACTAAGTCTATGTGAAAGAAGCACACCGACCTCAGTGAACCAAGGATTGTAAATTATATAACCCAAAATCAGAGGGAATATTATCAGAGCTTAAATTGTGAAATTCTGGTGTACAGAAGACTATGAATAACCATGGAAGCCCAAGAGTCATTGGTGGAACTACACCAGAAGTAAACTTCTGGTGAACTCCCAGTGTCACCATCATGAGGGAGGGGAGGAAAGTGGTCACTTAATGAGTTGAGGAGAGGTCCAAGCGAGGAGCCTGATTTCAACACTTAAAACTTGTCAGCAGGGGCCCCTTAGGGTGCTTCCTACACCTGGTCTGGTTTGCAAAATCTTATATATTTGGTGGTTGTATTTTTTAATCTGGTTTTTGATTGTATATATTAGGGGGTATCTTGAGAGTGTTATTTCAGGGAGTCACTCTCTTGAAGTTGTAGTATATGGTTTTGTTTTGTGTTATTTTTCATTTTGGGGGGTAGGAAAACCAGGACTGATGAATTTATAGAGTCAGTAAGTGGAATAAAGGATTTGGGGGGGCAACAAGGGGGTGATGTGGTAGACATGATGACATGAAAGGGTCCATATTTTTTAAAACAAGATGTTTGGAAAGTGTGAAAACAAGTGCAGTCTTAAGCTATACATGACTGAAACATGGAATGACTTGATATATGTACCAATCCAAATTAATAATAAAAAAGAAAAGCATCATCAAATTAAAGGCCCAGTGGTATCAAAGAAAGAAGTTTAAGCTTCCTTGAAACCTTTAGCAAAAAGCTAGACTCTAGAAATTGATGGAAAAACCAATTGAAATGTTGCAACAAGCTGATGAAGTACTATAAACACTCATTTGTCTATATGATGAAGTTTAGAAGATAGGTACTTGGCCAACCAACTGTAAGAGAATCATATCTTAACCAATTCCAAAGAAATGTGATCAAACAGAATGTGTAAATTATAGAAAATACCATAGATATCATATGGAAGTAAAATTTTGCTGAAGATCATCTAGCAATACCTTCAGCAGTACATTGACAGGGAGCTTTCAGAGGTTTTGGCCACATTCAGAAATGGTCTTGGAACAAGGAATATCATTGCTGACATTAGAAGAAAGGAAGGAAGGAAGGAAGGAAGGAAGGAAGGAAGGAAGGAAGGAAGGAAGGAAGGAAGGAAGGAAGGAAAGGGAGAAAGAGAGAGAGGAAGGAAGGAAGGAAGGAAGGAAGGAAGGAAGGAAGGAAGGAAGAGAAAATGAGAAAGATGTTCAATTCTGTTTTATTAAATATGCGAAGGCAATTGACTGTGTGGGCCATGACAAACATTGATAGCATGAGAAAAATGAGAATTCTAGAACAGTTACTTGCACTCATTTGGTACCTCTACATTAATCCAGAGGCATTTTGCAAACTGAACAAGGTAGCACGACATGATTTAAAACCACGAAAGGAGTTCATCAGGGTTTTGTATTCTCACCATTCTTATTCAATCCGAATACTAAGCACTCAATCAGAGAAACTGAGTTGCATGGAAAATCTAGAACCAGGATTGGAGAATGATTTATTAGAAACCTGTGGCATGCTGATGACAAAACTTTGCTGGCTGAAAGCGAAGTGAACTTCTGAAGCACTTGGTGGCCTCCATCAGTCTGAATTAGAATTCAATATAACAAGTACAAAAATCCTCACTGATTGACTGAAAGGTTGCATCGTGGAAAAGGGAGAGAAGATTGAAGCTGTCAAGGAATCCATCTAGTTTGGTTCCACAAATAATACTCATGGAAGCAGCAGTCAAGAAATCAAAGGATGCATTATATTGGGTAATTCGACTACATAAGACGTAAAGTAGAATAGCATAGGGAAAAGGGCACCCAGTGGGCATGCTCAGAGGTTTAAGCTATTAGCCTGGGAAGGGTGATACACTGCGCATGCACAGTGGTCTGGGCTTCTGGCCAAGAGGGCTGCACCTGGATTGGCCCACCTAGGCCAGGTGAATTAAATTCAGCAAATAGGGTTGACCAATGTGGCACAGCCGGGCTGCTGTGTGGATCTGACTGCACTACTTTCCCAAGCAGCTTCCTGAGAGGCAGATAGGGGTGAGGGACCCTTTGAGTCCCTGTGTAAGCCTGAAACTTCTTCTTTCTTGAATAAAACTCACTTGGATCACAAACCAGCCTTCGGCATGAATCTCTCACAGAGTCAAGGACCCACCTCTTTAAAATATTGAAAAGCAAAGAGGTTACATTGAGAATTATGCTGTACATGACACAAGGAGTGGTATTTTTAAGGGCCTCATGTGCACATATAAATTGGACATTGAGTTAGGAATATCAAAAAGAATTGATGATTCAAATTATGGCTCTGGAGAAGAATAACCAAAGTACCCTGAACTAAAAGAACAAACAAATCTGTATAGTCAGAAGGCGCTTTTGAAACAAGAACAAACATATACTTTGGACTTATTATCAGGAAAGGCCAGTCGCTGGAGAAGGGTATAATATTTGTAAATTAGAAGGATAATGAGGAAAAAAAAGATAAGGATGGGCCAGGACAGAGTGTTCTTTAGTTCTGTTGTGTAAGTCATCTTATTAATAAATGCGTATGTGTGTTTGTGTGTGTAATTAATTGGCTTTATCACTCTGGTGAATTCAAACTAAAAGATCCATTTTCAAATTATTCTTCCTACACGGCATAAACTCACTGCACCTTAAGCTTCCTATGTAAACTTTCAAATAGCTGCTAAAGATTTGATTTCCAATAGGCAACCCTCACTATTTAGCATTACTCTTGTTAAGAACCTCGGGCTATTCAGTCGATGAATCACAGAAAAAGAAACATGCTAAACTTTTTTATAATACATGGGACAAAAATGTACTGATTGGATATTTTGATAGTTTGATTGTGGATTCATTATCAATTCAATGTTCCACACCTGAAAGCAAGTTTTAAAAAATTCACTCCTGATTTACCTGAACGTCTAGTCAGTTAAAGCCAACATGCCAAGTGAAATCCATTATCTTCAATAAAGAACTAAAAGATAAAATGAAAACTGGAAAAAGTCTTAACATCTTTGGACATTTCTGCTCTGTGATAGCCACCAAATGATATATAGGTTTGTCACAAAAATCACCTGGCATTCACCAAACCCACTTTCTATGCTATTTTAAATACCACTGAAACTTTCAATGCTAGTGAAATTACATGTATAAAAGCCCCATTCACTTCTAATGTTTTTTCTTAAGTGTCAACACAATGAAGAATGAGCCTACACAACCCATTAAAGAATAAAGCTATGTAAAACATTGCTAATAAGTTAGTTGAAGTCTGCAATCAACTGCCTCCTTGCCTTTAACTTATTTGGTATGTAGATTGTATCCACCTTCTATTGATGAATTAGCAGCTTTTACAAGTGAATGAGTAGACAGAGGATGCTAAATAGGCTGATAGGCTGCACACAGAGACACACTGTACACACACTTAGAGAAACCAACCTATTTTGTGCAGTGAGCAGATTTTTCAGTAATCGAAAATAAAGTAAATTATTAATATAATACAGTATTTTTATTGGCTTGTCCATCATTTAAATGTGCAAGAATCATTCTTTCTCAGTGCTCTGATTCTGCAATATTCTGCCACATTATCTCAATTCAATTAAACAGTAGCTATCAGAGGCACCATTAATAAATAGATTTGACTTCTCATTACAGTGTGACCCATGTTGATAGTAATATATATATATATGTATAATCATTAGTGAGCCATAGAAATATGAAATTGATTATTTATAGATACAAATCCTAGTTTTTAATCAGAGCACAGGAAATGACTTGGATTGGGATTTACATGAGCAGTATATCACATCTGTATACAAGAAATGTGCAGAGAAAATTTGGTGCAACAATATTCGCACCTGGACAATAGGAATTGTCATGTACTGGCACAGGAAGATGCTGCTTTACTGAACCAAGCTCATCTTTCTCAAATACATAAAGTTAGTAACCTTTGGGGGAAGTTCGAATTAACTCAACATTATGTTCCTTGTGGTAACGATGCTAAACTGAAACATCTGACAGCTCTCTGTCAGCTTTTCACCTTACAAAACGACACATTATTCACTCCTTTTTGCATTCTGAAAGTCATGAAAGAACTGAGAAGTTGTCAGACATTTGAGACTTAGCCATTCATTAGACAAGAAATGTTAAAAAAAATCAGTGATTTTGCCTGACCCAAGAGTTTGAGAAGTCACCAATGAGTAAAATGACTCATGTCTACACCTCTCTCTCTCTCTCTCTCTCTCTCTCTCTCTTTCTCTCTCTCTCCCCATGTGCAAATACACAATTGCATTCACCATCTTTAAATTTTCACTTCCTAAATTACAAGAAATTGTTTCAGCCAGGAGAAAGTATCTGATGGAAAACACTGTGCAAAAGAGAAAATGTCCTCTGCCATACAGACAACCTGTTGCATGGTCTTTTGATCATTTTTTATCATTTTCTTGGATTTCAAGGAATAAATTAGTGGACACTCTACCACAAAAAATTAATAACTGATTCATATAGTAATTTTTTAATAGCTTAGGGTGTCTATGACAAAAATGTAATCAAATGATAAGCTTTAAAGGTCAGAAATGTGCTTTCTTACAATTTTTGAGATTTGAAGTCTAAATGAAGATTTTGGCTCTGCTCATTACTTCAGGAGACTTTGTTAGCTGTTGTGTGGTCCTCAGAGCTCTCTTGTAATTGATGGTCACTGCAAATAAGTCTCAGTATTCCTTCACTACTTACATATGTGTTTGCCTTCATTTGTCACATGGTTTCTATCTTCCCTCTAAGTTTTCCTTTTTATAAGACACCAATCAGAAGAGTTTAGGAACCACGTCACTCTGGTGTAGTTTTCTTAAGTGGTTCATTCTAACAACAAAGGATACCTTCATTTCCTAAAGAAGGTCATTTCATTAGTAAAAGAACAAAATTTTTTTCATATCTGTTTGGAAAACATTTTGTGTCAGAGTGGGTAGACTAGGGAAACCAAATTCATAAACACTCATATACACATGTAAGCTAGAATTTTATATATAAGAATAATTGAGTATTGAAAAAATCATCTCAATCCAGTCCAGATCAAGTTCATAAGTCTGATATTACCCCATGGGTCAATACTAGTCCATAGTTCTTCTTCAGACTTGTGCAGCCAGACAATGGTGCAAAATACAGAAATATCACAGGCTAGTACATGGAAAGTCTTGTGATGCAGTGATGGTAGAAGCCTCTTAGTTCTGGTGTGGGTCTCCATTTGGTTCCTCCAGCTCCCAGGGCTCTGGGTGCACCTGTGTATCTCCATACAGTGCCTCAGAAAGCATGTCTCACAGGGAGTGAGCGCGTGTCCCACCTCTAGAGGGCTATTTATCACCTAAGTGCCTCCAAATGAGGTCATCAAATAGGTACCTTATTGAGAGGGTAAAAACCACCCCTTCACTCTGACATCTCAAATTGACAACAGCATGTGTAACAACAACACATTTCAATCCTTAACAGTCATGAAATAGATAAACATGCTTCACAACATTTTAATGCTCTATAATGAGCATAGTAATCACGCTTCCTCCCAATATATCTTATAAAATATAAACACTTCATTTTTGTCCAGAGTCCAATATGTGAGATTCAGATTGAAATTGAATTTCCTCTTTAGTTTAATGTGCTCTTCAGGACGATGAAATGATCACACTGATTTACTGCTTTTTCTCCTGTTTTTCTTCACTGGGCTCCTCTCCTTCTTAACCACTGGAAAGGGTAAGATACCAGATTTCCAGTGATCTTTTCATATGCTTAATGACTGCAAGGGATAAATGGGAAACCCATTTGTTGATCAGACTTTTTCATTGGAAGCAGACAGGCAGTTGTAGCAAAGGAACAAACTCTTTTACTCTTCTCCTCGGTTGCACTCTGAGACCTGCCTGACATTTCCCCACCAGTGATTCACTTGAGGATCAAAAAGACTTCTGGGCATAGACTGATACATGACCTTTCCAAGGAGACAAGAATTTGAGTGAATTTTCTTTCTTTCTTCCTATATGAAAGTAAAGAGATGTGTCCTTTTTGTATAGAGATGGGAAGGATGTTTTACCTAATATTTTTTCAGCTAACATTTATTGGAAGTATATGATGTGCAAAACGGTTGAGCTGAGGGAAAGAAAGATAAGTGAGAAAATATTTATTACAATATAATGTAATCAACATTTTGATAGATGCAAGCATTAAACCAACCTTGTTGCTGCCGTATCAATTCAGACTCAGAAGGAGACCTCGTGTGCTCCATAGGATAATGTTCTAGAGGTTTCCAAGGAAGTGCTTTTCAGAAACACAGATCTATGGCTTTCTTCCTGGGAAACTTTAGGTAAGTGCAAATCACCAGACCTTTAACTAGTAGTCACGTGCTTCACCATTTGTGACACCCACTCAAGATATAAGCTTGAGCATCTGTAGAAGCTGCCCTTCTTGTCTCTGAAAGCATGATTTCTTATCACCAAATTTCACCACATGCACTACTTTTAGTCAACCAATAGCTTGCATTTTAGCAAACTTACTTCTTTTGTTCCCCTGATATGTTGAGCCTTGGATAGTTGTGATGGACTGATGTTTAGAAGTGAATAGCCAGACTTTTTTCCTAGTCTGTCTTAGTTTAGCGACTTCCGTGAAAGTTGTCCAGCATTAGAGTTTCATAAAAACCTCCAAAAATATATAGATGATGTCTACATATGAGGTAAAGTTCAGGCTAGGATTCAAAACAGAATCTTCCACATGAGAGTCAAAAATTCTACCAGTAAGCCACCACTGCCTCAAAACCTCATTATAATATAAAGAATTCAAATGTCTCAGAGCTCACCTTCCTGCTCCAAAGCTATTGCCTGCATTCAAATATAATCATTTTCTATTCCTTGAAAAAATATCATCAAGAATGTAATGCTCAAAATGTCATCTTGATGTTGCACATTAACTTTTATTAAGTTTCTAATCCAGTGGTGTTTTTTTTCAAACTTCAACCCAGGACTAACTCAAGCTGAGAAGCCTGGGTCCTTACATCAGCAACATCTGTCACCAAAAACAAATATTCTGCAATCCAAACTTAACTGACCTAGCAATTTTGTTGGCAATGCATGAGGCAGAACAGAATTCAGCTTCATTCTTTCTTGGCTAAATTGGCTTTGCAGCACTGAGAATAGAAAAGATTTATTGTGTCAGTAAATTAGGGAGAGGTGGCTCAGAGAAAACAAAAGATACAAACACATGCAGGCCCACAGTATCTTTTAATGTGTAGTTTCTTGCTTTTGTAGAGGCCTTTATAACTTCAACAAGTTGGAAAATGTGGAAAAATGAAGAGGCAATGCTCCCCATTAAAATGAATTTAAGATACAAACAGTTTAATAGCTGAGTCACATGATTTGTGGTCTTATTAAATCAAGAAAGAATAGAATGTTTTATTAGTTGATGGTAAGCAGTAGTAGTTACTAAAGCCCTAGCATATTTTCTACTTAAATAAATTATACTTTCTTGACTGGTTACAGTATTTCAGTTTACAAAGTAATTTTATATGCATAAATCCCTCTAACCTTCGAAACAGTCCTTTTCAGATAGTAGCTTAGGAATTATCAATCTTATGTGGATGAAATAACTGTCACCTGAAAGTTAAAGCCAAGATAACAAACCTAAAATCCTGAAATAAATGCCTGGAGAAAATTTCCCTTCTTACCTATTACCAATGCATATCTTCAGAAAAATATGCTGCAGCTTTAAATCTTGTTCATTCTTTTGTGGAGTTATGGGAAAGGCAAAACCGGCCAATTCCCTCCATTAGTGTTACAAGCACCGAGTCGCGTGCGGGAGTTTCAGAGAGTTGGCTAGAAGAGCCATGACAAAACAAAACAAAAAGTCACATCAACAAGACCCTTCCTTAGGACGCCTGAGTTTCATAAGGATAGTAACAAATGGAATTACAAATAGAAAAATCAGTCAAATTCCAATTTAAAGTTTGGAGCTAACATGAATATTCATTTGTTGAAAACTATTTTGAACGTAGCTTAATATCAAACTGAAGAACTATTAAACCAAATAGGCATATTTAGATAAAGAATTTCAGTTCAGCAGAGCTAAAAAAAAAAGACTGTATGTAAAACAAATGAAGTGAAATCTAAAGACCCCAGTTCCCAGGATAGATAATTCACTATTGAATGACTGATTTTCAACTACTATGCAGACAGTCTTTTTAAATCATAGAACTAGACTATTAGAGTGGTATCCTCCAAACACTCTCCTTTAACTAATATAGAAAAATACCAGCAGTGATTTTTGTGTATAATAAATGCAAGTTTAAAGACTTTTCTGCCCATTACCTCAAAGACTGCAGATTGTACATCAAAAATAAATAAGCACATCTACTATATCAGATAATGTGTTAAAATCCTGCTGTATCATCATCCCAGTCTCTTTAGGTCTTCATGAGATTTTTTTTTGTTTTTCTTACTTCTTTTTGTTATAAAAAATGTCTTTCATTTTTACAGATCTTTATTATCTATTAGAGGAAGGAACTCTGATGGAATTATGGATCAGAAATTGTGCTGTTAGAGCAAGGTCAGTAATTCAAAGCTATGAGCACTTAGCATGAGAAAAATAAGATTGTCTTCTTTGGAAAAGATTTGTCATCTCAGAAACTGTGGCAGTCATCTGCTTATGTTAATATCATGATTGAGATGTAGGGGTAGAGTCTAGCCTATTAATCTGGAGATAGCCATTGAGTAGCCAATGAGGCCTCTGTGTGGGCATGGCTTTCTCCTGAGACTTATGGGAAATCTCGTGATATTTCCCTCATGAAGATGAGAAGCTATCTCCCCCAATTGTTAGGAGTTAGTCTCAGAGACAAGGAATTATGGACAAGATAAGATGGCAGTGTCCGAGCTGCTGCAGGAGCTGGAGGAGAAGCCACACGGCTTTGCCCTGATGGAACCAGGCCTCTGAAGCTGGAGAGGCCTTGAGGGGACTCCTACCCGTGATGAGTTCCTTCTGCCACCACAGAATGCTGTTGATGGACCCTGAGACCTGGAAGTGAGGAGCCATGGGGAGACCCCTGTCAGTGCGGGGATTCTGCACCCACTGGCCTGTGACTTCATGAGTCGGAAGGAGACATTATAGACTGATATCAGGCATATGGGTTAATATCAGACTTATGACTTTGAACAGGAATGGGTTGGGATGCTTTCTCAATGTCCCATTCCTCTTGTATATAAACCTATTCCTTATATCCATATGCGAGTCTATAAATTTGTTCCTCTAGTTTACCCGGACTAAAACGGAAACCTTTTACTGAGTTACTAAGGATCAAAATTGAATTGATAGAAATGGGATTTGAGTGTTTATTTTAAATGGGTTGACTAAGAATCCAGGGTTTTAAAGGTATGTACTTATCTAAGCCACCTTTATAGGTCTCCAGTCACCAGAAGCAAGAAAGTAATCAGAAGCACATGGAAGAAACACGTCCATGTAAGCCACAGTATCATCTAAAGTGCACCTGAAAGAGTTGGTGCCTAATGATTCCCACTGACCCTTCTGATCATGGTCTCTATAGACAGAAGAGAAGAAAAACATAGAGTAGAACTGAAATTTCTTATAAAATAAAAATCTTAAAAAATAAAGAAACATTTTTTTAAAAAAGAGCAGAAAGGGGGACCCAATTAAAAGGATCTACATAAAACCTCCGCCCTGTGGTATCGACAACAGGAAAGTGGGTAAAGAGAGACATTGGACAGTATGCAATATGACAAAATAGTACTAATTTATAAATTATCAAGGGCCCATAGGGAGGGAGGCACAGGGAGGGAGAGGAAAAAGGAGGAGCTAATACCAAGGTTTTAAGTAGAAAGAAAAAGTTTTGAGAAGGATAATGGCAGCGGATGTACAAATGTGCTTTGCATGCGATGGATATATGTCCAGATCGTGATAAGAGTTGTATGACGCCAATAAAACAATTACAAATAAAAATAAAGAAATCAGGCAACGTCAGACCAGTGGGGAAGGGAAAGAACAAAGGACTGCCTGATATAGTCTGTAACTGAAAGTTGCCTAGCCCTGAGCTTATCTTGTAGTGAAATAGAACAACACAGAAAATAAAGACTCTTACCTATAAATCCATGCTCTACTGAAAAACAATCACTATGAAAGCAAAAGTTCAATTGCTACAGAAAAGCAAAGGTAAAAAGAAACCACAGTACTGGAGAAAACCCAAACCCAAACTCCTGGCCACAGACTTCACTCCAAGTTACAGCGAGCCTACAGGACAGAGCAGAACTGCTCCTGCGGGGGTAGAAAGCCACACCTTTCACCTGCAGGGGGACTGGTGCCTGGGAATTGATGATGGCGTAGTAAGCTGCCTCAAGCATAGCCCATGATGCCACCGAATTAAAGAGACAGCAGAGAGCATGTTGACCCCTGATGTAAATGTAACTAATGTCACTGCATAATTTGCATGGGCGTTTTCAAATGGCCACCCTAGTTGAAGGGAAAACCTGCCCCTCAAATTTAATAAAATATTACTTATGAAAATAAAATGGACTGATGAATTTTAACGCCTCTGTAACAGCTAGAGCCTGGACCTCCTTCACATAGTGTGCCCTTCAGGGATATTACAGAGGGGTCAGAAAGTCATAGTGTTGAAATAATCTTGCATTCGACATACTTCATAAAACAATCATAAAGTGCGATATTCATTAACAGTCAAGAGTCCTTGGCCCCTGAGTACACAATATGAGACACTAACTCTCAGTCTAATCACTCTACTTTTTCAAAGTACAATTTTGGAGGGGCTGAAATTGTAAAATACAGTTTCTTCCACTTATTTCCTGCATAATATGTAGATATTTTCCCAATGTCACTACATCATCATTAGTGAAAAGGAGAAGTGTATTCATTTGCTTGTGGACTACAAAGGAAGTAAGCCCCCGGCGATCTCCCTCTAGCCATCATCGAGGGATGGGAAGCAAGTGGTTCCTAGACCGAGTGCATGGGGGAGAGGAGTAGAGAAAAATCACCTGGATAAACCTGACTCGAGGGGTTAAAACCTTGTCAGCTAATCCCCCCTCTAATGCATAGTGGACCTGATCTGGTTTTCAACATTTTCTGGAATTTTTTTTTTGTTTATTGTTTGTTCATATTAGAGGTTAGCTCTGATGTGGTGCCATTCACTCCACCCATCTGCATTTATGTGATGATTTTCTGTTTTTGTTTTTGTTTTGTTTTTTTTGGTATAAGAAGCCCATGCCTGATGAACCCAGAGGGACAGCAAGCAGAATTGGGCTTCAAGGGGTGGGATGTACAGGTGGTGGTCACTGGAGGAGGTGAAGGGTAAAAGCAAGATGAGGTCAAGGAGTCCAAGAAGGGATAGAATGATTGGAAACTGATTGTGGTAGCAGTTGTATGATACTGTTTGATCAGATTGAACTGTGTCATGATAAACTTCCAATTAAAAATGTATGATATTTTTTGAAAATTTTCATATAAAACTGTGCTTATTAATGTACCCTATGTCAATTAGGAGGGTCGTGATGGTTCAGTGGTAGAATTCTCAGCTTCCTTATAGGAGAACTAGCTTTGATTTCCAGCCAACACACCTCATTTGTAGTCACCACCCTTTTTGTCATTGGAAGATTGTGTGTTACCGACAAGTCCACCAGATGCTCCCTGTGAGAAAAAATGGAGCCACATGACCCTTTAATGGCGTGCAGTTTTGGAAAACCATCATAGGAATGCTACAAGTCAGAGTCCGTTCAATGACAGGAAGGTTGTTTTTATGACGAGTGGATAATTTAGTTTCACTGCATGATGAAGGAATCAGAAGACAAGCCTGGCTATCTACTTCAAAAATAAAGTGATGAAAACCTTATGGGTCATAATAGTCAGATCCACCAATAGATTGAGGGGGTGACTCAGAGTCATAGGGGATCACCGTGAGGAGCAGCCTGACTAGGAAGCAACGAACACCACTTTCCTGGACTGAATTTTATGATCCTGTTATGGACAACAAGGATCGCTGGTGGCAATGTGGATTAAGCATTGAGCTTTTCACCACATGGCCTGTGATTGGACCCCACCAGTCTCTTCATGGAAGAAAGACGAGGCTGTCTATTCCTACAAAGATTTGCAGTCTCATAAACCCTCTGGAGCAGCCCTACTCATCCTAGAGGCTCACGATGAGTCCAGATTAACTTGATACTTGCAGGTGTTGAGTTCTAATAACCCATGTGAACAAACTGGGGAAGCTACCACCTGAAAATTAAAGCAAGAAAACATGAGTTTGATGCGTAATCAAAAAGATTTCTGTCAATTTCCTGAGAGTAAGTTCATTCTTATATGACCCCGAAATCTGTTTCATATATATGTCCAGGGATTTTTTTCATAAATATGATAAATATGATAAATATCATTGCAATACAATTCATTCAAGCTAGAACCAGTGTTTTACCAATATTCCAAATAAAGACATATCAATCATTTGATTTAGCATTATTTAAACATCACCACAGTTTAAGTGATAAGAAATCCAAGGAAAAAGCCTTGTTAAATTTTCTAAGGGAAACTGGTGGTTCTATGACTTAAACATCGGGCTGAAAAGCAGGAGAGACAGATTTTCGGCTTCCATAAGGATTTTGTCTAAGCAACCCTATCTAGCTCTGACCAGTGTGGGCGTGAGAAGTCAGAATTGTATTGATTGCAGTGAGTTTTGTGTAATTTTACTTCCAGGCATATTATTTGATGTCCATCTGAAAATCAAACAGCATGAAGAACATTAGCATGAAGTAATTTTCCACACAAACAATGAAACCCATGTATATCAAGAAACCACACCTTTAAAGTGTCAAAATTTGTTTTGTAAATGTATCTTGTTTTTATATAATATGTCTATCTGTGATTACAAAGTTCTAAATGCAATCAAATGTTTGCATTCAAACATTTTAAATGTTTAAATTGAAATCTAAATTTCAAACAAATGTTGAAATAAATCATAAAGGAGTTCAGGGAAAAATGTTACTTCATCCAGTGCAATCAGGAAATAAACAATTCCCAACAAAGAACCAAACATTTTGAGTTTGAGATGGAAACCAAATCTCAGGGTATCCAAAGAAAATAAGCAAATGAACATTTTCCCTCATGCAGTTGATCTTGACAAGTGGTCTTTCATATTTATGCATTGGAAACCAACTCAAAATTGAAGAGAGATGATATTTTACCTCTAGATCTAATATTATGATAGATTAAAATATTAGTTATAATTTTCATAGATCTAAGATACAGTTTTAATATAAAACATCTATAATCAGAACATGAAATACTTATAAATATATTGAATTATAGATAACATTTTAAAATTATTTGTGTTCTTTAAGCAATTTAAGCATAATGTAAATCAGAGAACATGTTTTTTAAATGGCTGCTTAAGTAACATACCTATGTTAATATTTTATTAAAATTATTTAATGTTTTATATATTATTTTACTATTAAAATGATATTACAGAGAAATGTTTTTTGGGAATATATTCACTTTCCAGTCTGCATTTAATAAAACTTTTTTTTTCTAAAAAGATTTTGTACCAGTCCATACTCCAATTTTTAAAAGATCTCCCATTCTCCACCACTGGTAAAAAATTATAATTTTTGAAGCACACTGTGGCAGTCATGTGCTTTTTATGATTGAAATTTTATGATTGAAATTTAGGGGTGGAGTCTAGCCTGTTAATCTGGAAATTGCCATTGAGTAGCCAATGAGGCCTCTGTGTGGGCATGGCTTTCTCCTGAGACTTCTGGGAAATCTTGCGATATTTCCCTCGTGAAGATGAGAAGCTATCTCCCCCAGTTGTTGGGAGTTAGTCTCAGAGATGATTAATCATGGACAAGACAAGATGCAGCCTCCGAGAAGCTGGAGGAGCCGGTGGAGTGACCACACAGCTTTGCCCTGATGAAGGCAGACTTCTGAATCTAGAGTAGCATGCTGTTGATGGACCCTGAGCCCTGGAAGCTAGAAGCCATGGGGAGAACCCCACCAGTGCTGGGACTCTGCACCCCCTGACCTGTGACTTTGTGGGTCGGAAGGAGACTTTATGAACTGATTTTGGGCATATGGGTTAATATCGGACTTGTGACTTTGAGCTGGACTGGGCTGGGATGTTTTCTCAATGTCCTGTTCCTCTTGAATATAAACCCATTCCTTATATCCATATGCGTGTCCTTGAATTTGTTCCTCTAGTCTACCTGGACTAGCACACACACCAAAGAATCTTTCTTTCAATTCCCAATCTAATACACCTCTCTTAGTTAGTTCTCTGCTTCATTAAATTGTCTGCAGGCTTTGACACCACTGGATCCCCAGACTATCTTTTCTTGGAGTCTACCGCCTACCTTGGGTCTCTCCTGAACCCTCCTAAGCGTGCTATACCAACATGCGCTGCTTGTCGGTGTATCCCCTGCCCTCAGATATCTTACCTTTTCTTTCTTTTTTTTTTGGGGGGGGGGCATCACTGCTCTCTCGTGGTGGGAGTAGGAGGCCCAGCCCCACTGTTGGAATTGAACCTCCGTCCCAGTGGGCTGCAGTCCCGCGCACAACCACTACGCCACCGGGGCTCAGCCCTTTTCATAACATGTGGAGGTGAGAGTTAGATCTGGGAACTGCTAAATGCTTTCTCAGTGGGGCAAACCAGCCAGCTAATTCCCTGGGAAAACTGACGCGATCCAGAACCCTAGAGATCTCCAGGCTCTGAAAACCTCCTTGGGATTGCTGTGAATCATAACAGACTCACTAGCAGTGGCTTTGGTTAATTGTTACATTTTCTATGAGGATTTCTCAGGTTTCATCTCTCACTTTAATCTCAATTTGAGGTTCCAATTCTAATTTTTATTCTAGTTTTCTCTACATTATTGACCAGCAACCCAAATTAATGTTGGGTTGGGTCTCTATTTCCTTTATGCCACCAAGGTCAAATACTGTCATCTTCACAATCATTCCCAAATCTAGCTATTCTCATATCATATTAAATAAAAGATCCATGCCACATTCTCTCTTTATCAGTGGTCTTCAAAATAGTTTAGATAAATCCACATTTGTATTTTTAAAAATGTTTTACAATATCTCTAATAAAGTCATATGTGTATAATTTACAAATAAATAGTACATAAGGCAGTGTCTGCTTCAAATTTTTAAAGCACCTGCTCACAACAGCCATCTCAATGCACCAGTTTTTCACACACACACACACAAAAAACATGCCCTTCTTGCCCCACACACCTTACTCACCCTACCTCACTTCATGGGACGTCTTTTTGTTTCCATGAATGAAGAGGGACATGAAAGGACATAGACTTGATGACATAGAAGAGTTGAAGAAAAAAAATGAAGGAGGTGTTGTCAACCATCCAAACAGATGAGTTTAAAAAATGTTTCTAAGAATGGAAACAGGGATTTGACAAATATATTTAGTGTAATGAAGAGTACTTTAAAGGTGAAAAGGTTGTTTTGTAAAAAAAAAAAAATTAAATACTTAGCTTTTCAAAAAATAATCCTTTTGGGGGGGAGTCACGCCTTACAAAGCGAGTGCCCAATGTTTCAGTATATTTGCAGTATGATCTACATTTCCCTGATAAATTAGTAACTTTTGAAGTCAGGGATTGAACGCTATTAGCACCTACCAAAGTACTACAGATATATATTGAAATACACAGTATATGCAAAATATTGTCAGAATATTGCTTATAACCAATGATCTCCTGAATATTAATTATTTTATTTTCTACTTGTTTTATGTTTTTTGTTAAAGGTGGAAGAGGAAGGGGATCGATAACTTATTAGTATTTACTCATGGTGGATATGCCAGCATGGAGGAATTTTTTCCTATATTGGAGTACAAATTGCATCATTTACTATAAATAGTTATTTTAAATAGACATTTTTAAGATGGATATTGAATTTAACTCTGTTATCTTAAAAAGGTGTCCTAATAGCACAGTAAGCAAAGCATTTGACTGCTAATCCTCAGGTCAGCAGTTCAAACCTTCCAGCAGTCCCACAAAAGGAAGATATGGCTGTCAGTTCTTGTAAAGATTTGCAGCATTGAAAACCCACAGATGCATTTCTGTTTTTCCCTATTGTGTCTTTGGGGATTGGTATTGATACTAGGACAGTAGGATATTTTTCTGGAAGTATAAATCAGGTGAGAACAAGGGCTAAAGAGAGTCAGCTTTTGGCATTATCATAGCATGTGTATATGAGAGCAGAAGCCCAAAATTAAAGAAAAAGTCATGAAACATGTAAAACATGAGTTTGCAAAAAGTGCATGCTATTTTTAAAAGCGATTAAATCTATAATAGACAATAAATAAAAAGAGTTGCAAAAGAAATCTCATGGGTAACTTTGCTTGCAGAATTTGGGACTAAAATTATTAATTCACACTTACATATTACTTAATACTATGAATCACATTATGGAGGTCCTATAGTAGCTTAAAGGTGACTGAGAAGTCCATTTCTTGAAGTGCTAAGAAAGTAGAGACAGCAAAACAGTTTACTGACAAAGATTAAACTACATATATGCGCTCATTCATTATTCACAATTCAAATAGTTTATTGAGTGTTGGTGACAGATAATTTGCTACACTGGATCCTGTGAATGCAAAGATAAAGGAACAGAGTTAAGCCCGTGAGAGAATTCACAACTCGCAGCTGTAAGATATGCATTCACAGTTTCAAGGAAGGCATCAAGAAGACACTACCTCTGTACAGAGATTACAGAGGAGAACTTGCTCAGGGGTTGACCTTTAAATGGTGTCATGATGAAGAAGGGGGGCTTCATGTGGAAGAGAAACAGAAGGAATTGTAGCCAAAAGTAATTGAAGGAGCAAAAGTGCAGCAGCTGCCTTTGTCTTATGAACACAAGGTTGTCAAATGGGAAGATGGCATTAATAAAAGTGCCTGGCCAAGCCAAGACTATGGGGGGCACATTCGCCAAGGACCTTAATATATTTGAATACAGTTGAACTCCCTAAGTCTTTTAAGCAAAAGATGACATGTTCACAATTCTATTTTAGGCAGACTTTTCATTTGTGATGCTGAAGACTGCAGAAAATGACACCAGGAAATTGGGGGATTCTTAGCAATAGTCCTTGAATATGGAGAGATATTTTCTTAGCACCGATAGTACCATTCTTCAAGAAAATAAATCTTGAAATGTCCTTTTTGATTATGAATACAACACAATTCCCCTTGAATATGCCCTTCCTGGCAGAGTAAACCAGGTGATTTTCTGATTCAAAATGGCCAAGACCAGGCCATTTCATCTCACAGATGCCGAGAATATCAATCTTTATCCATTCCATTTAATTTTTGACAACTTCCAATTGCCTAGATCTATACTTCCTAGAAAAATTAAGTTCTATTTATTAATTGATTTGTGCAATGATTTCTCCTCCTTGTAATCATACCCTATTAGCAAAGATTTTATTCCATCCACATCATTAAGATGTCCCAGACAGTTCTTCCTCAGCCATGTTTTGAGGACCTTCCAATCTAAAGAGATCGTCTGTTGGCACTATCTCTGACAATGCACTGCTTCCACTCATGAGGTTTTCAGGAGCTGATTTATCCTCCAAAGTAGATAGTTCATTGCTTCTTCACAGCCTAGTCATAGTCTGGAAACTCCAGTTCAACCTGTTCACTTTGGGGGACATTCTGGAATACCAGTAACATAGTTTAGAGTAACGCAGCAACACACAATCCACCACAATACAACAAATTGACAGAACAAAGGAATATTGCAAGGTTTGAAATCAGGAAAGGTATTCATCAGGATGTTTCCTCTCACCAATCTTATTCACTCGGTGTGCTGAGCAAATCTTCAGAGAATTTGGCTTATATGAAGCCAAAATTGGTATCCAGATGTTAAGACAGCTTACTAACAACATGAACACAATACAACCATGCTAGCTAAAAGTGTGGAAGACTTGAAGCCCTTGGGATTGACATTAAATATGACAGCCTTCATTATAGAATAGAATGCAGTGGAAGAAATCCAAAATCCTCCAAACTAGACCAATCGATAACAACAAGATAAAGGGAGAAAATATAGAAGTTGAAAAGGGTTTTCTCATTCTTGGACCCATAATCAATGCTCATGGAAGCAGAAAGTAATATATCAAATGTTGGATTGAATAAATATTACATTGACTAAATCTATACAAGACTTCTCTAAAGTGTTAAAAAGCAAGGATTTTACTTGGAGGACGAAGATGCACCTGGCCCAAGTCAGAGTATAGTCAATTGTCTCACATGCATGTCAAATAAAGAAGAACCAATGCATTTGAATTATGGTGCTGAAGAATAATATTGAAAGTACTATGTATTGCCAAAAGAAAAAATAGATAAATATGTCTTGCAAAATGCATGCCCAGGATGCTCCTTAGAGGGAAGAACTGCCAGACTTTATCCACTGTACTTTGGACATTTCGTCAGGAGAGACTTGTCTCTAGAAAATGACATCATGCTTGGTAAAGTAGAAGAGTGGCAAAAAAGAGGAAGCCCCTCAATGAGAGGGATGGACACAGTGGCTGCATCAATGACCTCAAGCATAAGAGCAATTGTAAAGAAGGCACAGAGCCAGGTGATTTTACTTTCTATTGGATATATGGCCATCATGAGTCAGAACCAATTAGATAGCATCTAACAAAAATAACAGCAATGTTAGTCCGGGTAGACTAGAGGAACAAATTTCTCCTTATATGGATATAAGGAGAGGGTTTATATACAAAAGGAACGGGACACTGAGAAAGCATCCCAATCCAGTCCAGTTCAAAGTCCAACATTAGCTCATATACCAGCCTGATATCAGTCTATAATGTCTCCTTCCGACTCATAAAGTCACAGGCCAGTGGGTGCAGAATTCCAGCACCGGCAGGGGTCTTCCCATGGCTCCTCGCTTCCAGGGCTCAGGGTTCAACAGCATCCAGTGGTGGCAGAAGCAACTCATCACTGGCAGGGGTCTCCATGTGGCCTCTCCAGCTTCAGAGGTCTGGCTCTATCAAGGCTAAGCTGTGTGTTCTCCGGCTCCTCAGACTCTGCCATCTTGTCTTGTCTGTGATTCATCATCTCTGATACTAACTCCCAACAACTAGGGAGATAGCTTCTCATCTCCACAAGGGAAATATCGCGAGATTTCCCAGACATATCAGGAGAAAGCCATGCCCACACAGAGGCTTCATTGGCTACTCCATGGATATCTCCAGATTAACAGACTGGACTTCACCCCTACATTTCTTTCATGAAATTAACATAAGCACATGACCACCACAAGCAATAAGATAAAGAAGCAGCCATATAGCTGAGAAGCAACAAAGCCCACATGGAGAAAGTATACCAGTCTGGGTGATCACAAGGTGTCAATAGGGCACGTATTGGACAGGTATCAGGCATCAAAGAACAAAAAATCATATAATTGTGAATGATGTGGAGTGCGAAGTGGAGACCCAAAGTCCATCAATAAGAAACTGAATATCCACTTACAGAAAGGTGGCAGGGAGGAGACAAGTCAGTTAGGGTGCCATGTAGCACCGATGAACCATAAAACCAATCACAATGAGCTACATATACTCCCTTCCCTGAGGGATGGACAACAGAAAAGGAAGACATCAAAGAGTGAAAGACATGAAATAATAATAATTTAAAAATGATCAAAGGGGAGGGATGGAAGGAGGGGAAAAATGAGGAGTTGATACCTAGGGCTTAAATAGAAGGAAAATGTTTCGAGAACAATGATGGTAAAAAACGTACAAAGGTGGGCTGAGCCCAGGTGGCGTAGTGGTTGTGCACGGGACTGCGGTCCACTGGGATGGAGGTTCGATTCCAGCAGTGGGGCTGGGCCTCCTACTCCCACCACCAGAAAGCAGTGATGCCCCCCCCAAAAAAATGTACAAAGGTGCTTGACACAATGGATGAATGTATGGATTGTGATAAGAGTTGTACAAACTCCCAATAAAATGATTTTAAAAAAATAGGAAATTAGAAAATGTATCACAGTGAGCAGATCTGTTGGTAAAAGACTTCATTATAGAAGACTAAAGTATATTTGACCCAAGCCATATTATTTTCAGTCGACTCCTGTGCATAAGAAAACAGGTGAAGTTATGAAAAACCAGAAAAAATATTAATGCGGGCTGAGCCCTGGTGGCCTAAGTGGTTGAGTGTGGAACTACAGCCCGCAGGCTTGGTGGTTCAAATCCAGCGGCAGCTCTCAGGAGCGGCACTGGGTAGTGTCCAGGACCACCAGAGGCAGTGATGCCCACAAAAAAAAAAATTATCAATGCACTTGAGTTATGGTACTGGTGATAAATATTGAACTTATCTGGTATAGCCAGAAGAATGAGCCAATTTGTCTTGATACAAGCACAACCGGGAAGCTTCTACAAAAGCAAGGGTGGGGAGACTTTGTTTCCTGTACTTTAGACATATTAGCAGGAGAGCCCACTACCTGGAGAAGGGCATCATGCATTGTTGGTGTCTGGAAGGAAGAAAAAAATTCAACAAAATTAATAAATATAGTACTTCTACAATGCGTTCAAACATAACAATGATGATTGTTGTGGATGGCATGGGAACTCCCCAGCTATGGTTATATTGTACATAGGGTTACCGAGCTAAAACCAACCACCACCACTGCAAAGCTCAGGTCTGACACTTACAGGACAGTGAGTTTATTTCAATGGGCAGGAACAATACAGGCAAAGAGGGTGAATGTGGCTGTCCCACCTGAAGAATGTCATCAATGTCATTCAATAAAATGTGCGAAACAGATGAATTTGGTTATGCTCTATGTCTGTATTTTCAAAAACAAAAAATTTCTTTTCAAAATTTTTTAGAAGTCTGTGTGCCATCTGAAAAAATAGTCAATAATCCAGTTTATAATTTAAGAAGTTTCTATGAAAATCAAAAGGAATATGTAAAAGGCAAAACAAAGTTATATGGGGCTAAGCCCCGGTGGCTTAAGTGGTTGAGGGCAGGACTTCGGCCAGTGGCCTTGGTGGTTCAAATCCCGCAGCGGCTCTCAGGAGCAGCACTGGGTAGTGCCCACGACCACCAGAGGACAGTGAGGCCCACAAACACACACACACACATACACACACACACACACACAGAAATATCCATTGCAAATCAATCACTTTGAGATATTTTCTTATGGCTGCCCTAAGAAATGAAGACATATGATATAGGTTGAAGGAAATAGGAGTAAAAAAGTAAGATAAAAATTGATTCGCATATATCAACATTGAGTGACCAAGCAGTTGTTGGAATCTTTTAAAGGGATAGAGAACATGTCATACTAAGATATTGAAAACAATAAATTTGAATGTGAGTGCTAGATTCCAAACGAAACCACAAATAAACCTGTATACTGAATATATAGCTTAGCAAATAAAGGACAACCAGGGAAGATGCAAAAGCCTGTTACATTTCAAATTTTATTCTCTAATTCATTATTTGCATTATATATTAGTTTTTTAAAAAAATGATTATACCCCTTTAAGCACGTAATACAATAAACTGGTATCAAATTATTAATATTTCAGTAATCTTTAAATATATATAAACATATATATATCATTCTGTCTTTAGTATTTTCTAAAATTAAATGTGCCACCCCCACCCCAACCCCAGTGGTGTAGTGGTTATGCATTGGGCTGCAGTGCACACGGTCTGCAGTTCAAAACCCCCAGCAGTGCCACAAGAGAAACAATGAGTTTTCTACTCCTGTAAGCAGTTACAGACTCATAAACTGGCAGAGGCAGCAATATGACTCAACAATGATCATGAACATGAATGACAGTTTGGTTCTAGTTTAATGATTTTAAAGTGACATGACATTATGGAGAAATTGTGCACTTAGGCCCAGGCAGGGAGTCTACTAACTTAGACCAGAGTGGAGGTGCTGGCTGCTCCCTGACCAGAACTGTTGCGATCCGTGAGTGGCCCCAGTGGAATCCCTGAGCCTCACTCATCACTGTCTACTTCAAAAGCTGGGAAAGAGCTGAGGTGAGCTAATGTGGCACTTGCATTTGAGAATGAAATCTTGAGCCACACCTGCAAATAAGTTATTAAGTAAAAGAAGCCTCATGTGCTTTCAATATTGCAGTCATGGAAAGCCACAAGTAGATTCCTAATTAGACACGTAGAATGAACTGGTGAGAGAGGGACAGGGAGAGGATAGCCACCAACAGATTTGACTGAGGGTATTTGTATACAGATATTTCCCTCGGCTCTGAACATATACATACAGCTTATGTGCTGATGAACATACAGGGACCAAAGTCATGAAACCTTCTTAGACATAATCAGACACCTAGAGGAAATGGAAACTCAGCATCATAGTTTTGGGGGACACCAATACTAATTAGCATAACAGAGTTCCAAAAGACAACATTCTACATTCTAATTTTCTGAGTATCAACTAGGGACTTAAAAGCTGCAAACAGCCGTCTAAGACATAACTCTAAGTATCTTTGAACCCACAAGAATGAAGAGTGGTTACCACCAAAAGACACATGGGCACAGTAAGTCTGAGCAGCTATTCAATTATACAAATATCAGTCACTATACCCTTGAGATCAAACAAAGAAGCTGTTTCCCAGATAGCATTACCAACATTTTAGATACAAATCACAATAAAAAATGTGGAGTATAACTCATATTTGTAAATGTAACCAAGCTTATTGGTCAGATACTGACTTTTAGGACATCCTATCCCTGACAGGCTTGTTTTTCAGGATAGATCTCGAAATGCTCTTTGGATAAATAATTCTATGCCATGTCTGCTCGATTTGTTGTTTCTGGCACAGAGGACCATATTGCTATCAATTCAAAATGCAATATATTTCAACTCACTAATGCAAAAGACCTCTTTTAAATGTTAAAGGACCAATAATGTAAGTTCGAGAATAGATATACATGACCCAATTTTTGGTATTTTCAATGACTTCATATGCATGTGAAAGCTGGAAAATGGATAAAGACTGAAGTATTGATGCACTTTAAGTATGGTATTGGAAACGTATATTCAAGACTATGTACATTGGCCTCTCCCCCTTTCATTATAAATGATATATTTACATATATACATGCCTATAGCTACACCTCCATAAATAGCTTCCTACTTATTCCCTCTCTTTCCTTTCACCTTCCTCCTGTCTCGCTATCAGGCTCACATTCCCCTCAGTTCTCAGTAATTCCTCTCAGATATACTGCACTTGTTCAAATCCCACCAGGTGACCTCGCCATTAGTTGTAAATCCCATGGGGGAGGATAGGGGCGGGGGAGAGGAAATGATACCAAGGACTCAGGTAGAGAGAAAATGTTTTGGAAATGTTGATAACAACATACAATTATACAAATATGTATACAAATATGTATACAAAGCATACATAAAAGTATGCTTAATGCAGTTGAATGATGGATTGTCATAAGATTTGTAAGAGCCTCCCCAATAAAATGATTAATTCAAAAGGTACTATGGACTGCTAGAAGAACAAATAAATCTGTCTTGGAGAAAGTTCAGCCAAAATGTTCCTTAAAAGAGAGGATGGTGTGACTTTGTCTCATGTATGTTGGAAGATTAACAGGAGACATCAGTCCCTAAAAAATGCCATCGTCTTTGGTAGAGCGTCAGAAAAAGGAGAAAGACCCTCTGAGGAGATGTTGAAGAGAGGTGTTGCTTTGGATCATTGGGCTGACATAGGCTACAAAAATGTACTCACTCTTAACAATTGTGAGGATGACAAAAGACTGGGCTGTGTTTGTTCAAATTGACTAATAGCACTTAAAAACAACCAAAATGCCTAAGATATGTGATATAGTCCATCAACATGGTGCTTCTGCCCATGTCTCCTTATGTGATATAATTCTTAACCATATGCTTATGGATATCATCCTATTAGTAGTGAGTTTTCCATTGTGCTAATTGACAGGGTAAAGTGGGATTGAGTTACTAATTTAGTAGATCATGTGAAAAAAGTTATATCTTTTGTTGCCTTGGGGCTTCATCTGCTGAAAGACAAAAGTCACTCCTCAGAGCCACTTCAAAGGGGTTTATAAGAGCCATCTCCCCTTTTTATGCAAAGATCTACATATAATGTCCTTTTGGGGGGATCGACAACAGAAAAATGGGTGGAGGGAGGTATCAGATAGAGTAAACTATGACAAAATGATAATAATTGATAAATTATCAAGGGTTCATGGGGGGTGAAAGGGAAAACATGAGACGCGAATATCAAGGGATCGAATACAAACAAATGTTTTGAGAATGAGGGAAACAGAGGTACAAATGTGCTTGACACAATGGATGGATATTTGGATTGTGATAAGAGTTGTCCAAGCCCCTAATAAAATTATTTTTTTAAAGAACCATCTCTAACAGAGAGAGAAATACCAGAAAGAATATTCTCCAACTCTCCATATGAAATAGCGGATGCTGACACCAAAGGCACTGAGATGCAGAAAATATAAGACAGAACAACGGACTCAGGTCAAGACCAGTGACCAAGCAAGGAAACCATGAGGCAGATCAGAAGACCAGCACCGAGAGGATGTGACTGTGCATCAATTTGATAGACAGGATTCCTGGTCTGTGGAGGCAGGTGCCAAGCGGTTACCTCGCCAAGAGGCTGGGGATCTGAGAGATACTTGACTGATGGGTGAGGTCAGGTGATGCTTTGGACTAGTCACTGCATCCTTATAGATCCTGACTTAAGGTAACTGACTCATTTCCCTAAAAAAAGACCTGTAATTGTGAGTATTATCTGGAGTTTGGTGTGCCTTTGCAGCAAGTTATGGAAGCAGAGTGCAGGGGGAGCAACGGCCAGGGTCAGAGGAGGTAAAGAAGGATGCGGGTGCGGGGACAAAGGTATTTCTACCTGCGGCCTCTTGGCAATGGGAGACACCAGAAAAGGTCAGATATGGTCCTTCCGACCATTTATTTCAGGATATATATATCTATATGTTTCCTTTTCATCGATGACTTCCAGTTTGCCTTGATTCTCATTCCTGAAGTTCCACAGTGCACGTGCAGAGGGTGAGCATGCATTGGAACGGACTCAGTAGCATCCAGGCGCAACAGCAACCCCCTCTTTGGGTCTGGGTTTTTCCTTTAACCTGCTTCTAACCTGCAGAAGATTGTAAAAGCTACAGGCTGGCTCTCTTGTGATGATAGTTTCTTAGCTAAGGCTTTCTTATCAAGACATTCTCTGAACTACTAAGGAGACTTTCTTTCTACGCTTGAAGAGACATTCCTTCTCACCTTAAAGATGCAGACATCTTCCGTGAGAGTTTGAACTGCTTGTGGAGAGGGCTACATGGCAAGGAACTATGGATGGTCCCTGTGACCTGTGGTTGCCCTCTAAGGCACCAATCAGCAAAAACACGAACCTTCAGTTAATAGCCAAAAAGAGATAACGTCTGTCTGCAACTCAAATGTGTTTGATGCAGATTCTCTTCTGGGCAAGCACGCACCTGAGAACATTGCCTGGCCAACATCTCCAGTGTACCTAAGCCAGAGAAGCCAGTTGCACCATGACTGGACTCTTGACCCATGGAAACAGTGAGAAAATAAATACGTGTTGTACTGACACATAACCCAAAGAGGAGAATATTATAACATATTTCCCATACCACCAATTGGAGAATGATGTTTTACTTTGTTTTTGTTATTAGTACCCAGTTCTCCACTTTTTCATGTTAGTTTAGTAACACTGCTTTTGATCATTCCAAATACCAGCTGATCATTGGATTTGATTACTGACATGACTTTGATGGCTGATGGGATAATTTGAAACTAAAGGACAACTTTTTTTGTATTTAAAAATTTAGATACATTTGTTTCAAAGTAGGTTAAAGTAGAATTGAGACAATGCTCCCATATAGAAAAATGAACAAAAGCATGTAAACATTAAGGATCTACATGTTTAAGTGACACAAAAGCCATAAGAGCTTCAGGAAGTGCCAGAAAAATATCAGGACAGAAAAACTCAGAATAATAAGCTGATCATTTATCTGGGATCATAGACTGATTCTGTGCATAGTTTTTTTAATTCTATAGGTAAAACAAACATTGACAGTATACCCCATAATTGATTCTAGATGTGCTAACTCTGAAGCAAGCAACAGTTTTTAAAAAAATGAAGTTCCTTGAAGCTAATCTGGAAACAAATATTAATTAACTGGGCTACAAAACACACTAAGATAAAGAAAAAGAAATTCTCAGGAAGATTACATGAAAATTAAGTATGTCTCTTCAATTAGTGAAACTATTAAGACAGTGAAAAGTTTCTATAAATCAATAATAAAAAGACAGCCAATAGGCAAATGGGCAAAAATTTAACAAACATTTGACAAAAGAAGATATCCAGATGGACAATTTACATATAGAAAAGTTGCTTAGAGGGAAATTCACCTAAAAAAATCTTAGTGCAATGTCACTAAAATTAAGAGAGAAAATCACAGCACTGTGGAATTCAGAATCCTAAGATAGCCAGCCCCAGGACTCCTGAGCTTGCATTCATGCCTAAGTGTAATATCCACCCTTGATTTTGGTAAAGACTTATAATTTTCATATAGTCTCAATACAATATGTAAAAAGTAAAGAGGTGCCACTCCTATGATTAGATTTTGTTATATAAGACATTCAAAAATACCATGCAGATATAATTAAGGTCCCTAATCACACAATTTTAGTCTATTAGTTTAAAAAGTGTATCTTCTGGCTGCACCTGACCTAGTCAGATGCGCTTTAAAAAATAATGTGTAGAGATTTTAGAGAAAAAAGATGCCATAAATGCTATCATACAGAGATTTAAATTCTGTTAACAACTTTGGGGAATGGCCCTGGAAGAGAAATTTGCCTTAGCCCAGACTCTACATAAGAACACAGACTAGCTAATGTTCCATCTATTTGGTCTCTGGACAGAGAAACCAGATAAACCACTCCCTGACTTTTGATTCACCAAGGGAACCCTACACAAATACACCACACACACACACACACACACACACACACACACACACACACACACCTCACTGCCATTGAGTTGATTCTGGCTCACAGCAACCCTAAAGGACTGGGTCGAAATGTCTCTGGAGATGTACAAGGTGGTAACTCTCTACAGAGATAGAAAGCTTCCTTTCTCCTGCAGAGTAGCTAGTGATTTTGAACTGCTGACCTTGTGGTTAATAGCTCAAGGTATAATCACTACATCACCAGGGTTTTTTTCAGATGCATAGAAATGGTAAAATTAGACATGAAAGTTGTTTTAGGTATTTAGGCCTGTGGTGATTGGCTATCCAACAAGAGAAACGTACAGGAGGTAATTGGGAAGATGTGCAGAAACTGGGTTTCTCAAATGTTACTTGCAAAAATATCAATTGGCACAAGCCTTGGGGAAAGCGGTTTGATGGCATCTTTTAGTGTCCAGCATGTACCAATGCTATGACAGAGTAGTTCCATTTTTAAGCATATTTAAAACTCTGATGTGTGGGCATTTCCAACACAAAACATATATAAGTAAATCACATTTTATCCAATTATCCCAACTGGCCTAATGGAAAGATGAAATATGATACAGTAATACAAAAAAATTCTTTACAGCAATAAAAATAAAAGAACTGTAACTGCATGCAACAATATGGGGAAAGTTCATTGACAATATTAAGTGAAAGAAGACTAACAAAAGATTACTCACAGTATGTTTCCATTTCTATAAAGCTCAAAATTGGGTAAACTAGTCTCTGTGTTAGAGGATGTGATCATGATTGTTCTCAGGGAGCAGGGCTTGGAAGATGCACAGACAGAGCTTTGAGGATAGAAAATATGAAACATGCTCTATTTTAATATGGGTTTCAGTCTCAATTTTGTTAAACTCGATATGAATACATTATCATATGAGTATTCTTCTTAATAAAATGGTTGCTTAAAATAAGGTAATGGTCTTATTTACTTTTGTGTATCCCATTTTTATAATAGGAGTGTTAGGTTGGGTTTATCTAAAGAAGCAAAACCTGTGACACTCATGTACCTATAGAAAGAAATTTTTATCAAGATGCGACTTGATATCAGCTATAATACAGCCCAGTCTGACACAACCCAATATGTCCAATGCTAGCCGGAAGTCTCTTCAGATTCATGTAGAAAAAGGCTGATGATGCAGCAAGGTGTATCAGGATGCAGGGAGATTGCAGGCTGGTTGGTGGTGCAGGGTCCAGAGAATCCAAGGTCATTGAACATAACAAGACTCAGTCTGACTGAAGCATGGCTCACAGGCTCAGTGGCCCACATCGGGCCATCCCTGAAAGCAGACACAGAGTGCTCACAAAAGGAAGGTGAAGGACAAGAGAGGAAGTAGAAGTTCTCCTTGTCTCTCTTGCAGAAAAGATACACCCCACCAAGAGTTATCATCAGGCTATGACTGGGCTGATAGATTGTATTCCCTATCTCCATTTTCATACAAATTCAAGTTGACATAAAATTTAACTACTACAATATATATAGTTTGAATTTCTTCATAAGACTCTATAAAGATTTCCCAATCCTTGGGACATGACTTGCATATACTTTATCAAGTTTTAAAAGAGAATGTCAGGCTGAGCCCCGATGGCATACTGGTTGTGCACGGGACTGTGGCCCACTGGGTTGGAGGTTCAATTCCAGCATGGGGCTGGGCCTCCTGCCACCGGAGAGCAGTGATGCCCAAAAACAAACAAACAAAAAAAGAGAATGTCACAAGGGCATTAAAGGGGTGACTGGGGTCTATACAGACACTAATGCTTTACTCAATTGTAAAATGCAGTAACATTAATGTTAAGTAGAACATAAGCAAAAGTTACTGCTGTTGATTCAATTCAGACTCCTGGAAACTATATAGAGACTCTGAGACGCTGGAATTAGAAAGTGTCTCCTTTCTCCTAAAGAATGTCAGATGGATTTGAAGTACTATTGACCTTACAGGGAGCCATGAACCCCTTACAGTTAGCCAGGCACTTTACAAAAGAACACACTATCCCATAAAATTAGAAAAAATAATTGAAAACATGGGGAAAATATTAGTCAGATGTATGATAGACAAAAGGATCCAAGTGAAAAATGGAAAAACACTGTGGAAGAACAATTGCATATACAAATAAGCATAAATTTAAAAATGAATATGTATTATTTCTGTTAGAAAATTCTTAAATGAATACTAACCAGTGTTAATGAAGCAGGCACATTTATTCTCTGCCAGAGGCAGTGCAAGCTCATTCAATTTTCCTAAAGATGCTTAATCATGCATTTGCATACCATTATCAAGCAATTCAAATTCTAGAAATTTATTAGAGTACAATCAGAAACATGTCTAAAGTTGCTTATGCTAGGTGGATATTAGTCGCTTATTAAAAGTTTAAGTTGTGAGAACATATTGGGGAATATATCAGGAATATATCATTTGTACAAATTTAACTTTGGGGGAAATTATAATGGAGTAGTGAAGTGTTGTTATAGTTACATGCTGTGTCTGTCATGTACTCTTGTGTCAATTTCATGATTGGGAATGTAGGGGAGATAGCCAGTGAAACATCTGTGTGGGCATAACTTTCTCCTCAGAATTCTGGGAAATCTCACGGTATTTCCCCTTGGAGCTGAGAGACTCACTTGGCTCAGCCCCTGGAAGACACTCTACTGAGAAGACCCAAGATTCGGTCCTTGGGAGACATTATAGCTGACATGACACATGACAGCATGCTGATAGACCCTGAGTCCTGGAAATTGGAGAAGCCATGGGGAGACCCCTGCCAGTGCCAAGATGTTTCTGCCATCACTGGATCCATGGGACTCTGCACCCACTAGCCTGTGTCATTGCACATGCTTTGTGAGTCTGAAGAGAACTTTATGGACTGGTATAGGACATGTAGTCTAGTATCGGACCCGTGACCTTGGACTCGACTGAGTTGGGATGTTTTCTTAATGCACAGCTGCTCTTGTGTATAAAACTCTTTCTTATATACATGTAATTGTCTATGGATTTGTTTCTGTAGTCTACCTGTACTACACAGATGCCGTCGTCAGTTCCCAGAGCAATACTATGTACAACAGAGCAAATACCTCATGATCCCTGTTCCATCTCTTCTGTTGTTCCTATGTTCGAATCCATTGTTGCAGCCACTGTATCAGTTCATCTTGTTGAGGACCTTTCTTTTTCTCTGCCCCACAATTACTGTCAGATAGCTCTGAATCTGCACGGTTAGGGTCAGTTGCCATCGAGTTTGTTTCAACTCATGATGACCCCAATGTGCAGAGCAGAATTGCAGAATTTTTAAGACTGACTTACCAGAAGCTGGTTGCCAGATCTTCCTTTTCAGTGTCTCTGGGTGAGTTTGAACGGCCAAGCTTTTGGTTAGAAGCCCAGCACATAGCCATATTCGGGCCCTGGTAACTGCTGGATTTTCATTTAACCCAACACCCTTAATTAAATTAGTATTATTTAAGGTCAATATCTATAATAGCAAATTCATTCCATAGAGTACATTCCGATTCATTGTAACCCTATAGGACAGAATAAAACTACTCCTTGAGGATTCCAGTTTAAATCTTTATGAAAGTGGACTGTTACATCGACCTTCCTGGAGTGACAACTCGGATCAAGCTATAGACAAGTTCTAGCAGATAAGTTCATAGTCACAGTTCCACCAGGAGTCCTGAATTTCTAGAATAAGGATACTCATTTCAAATGGAGAATTAAATAATTACTAAATTCAATTATAGGAAAAAGTAAAGGCATTTCCTGGAAAATAAAGGGGAAAAAAGTGGAGCTGAAAACAGGAAAGGGTTGAATTAATATCTTTAATGAATGTATGGTTCTGTATTCAATTTATGTTGCTGTATTAACATAAATTAACAATCCACTGGCTTTGTGTATCACACTCAATGTATAACTATTTCCTACCAGGACTCCTTCAGCCTATAGAGTAGTTAAAAATGAAACTCTAAGAACTGATTTCCTGTTTACAAAGCTATGTAAAACTGCTTTTGCTATTATGAATAAAACATGCATTTTAAAGAAAAGTTATTGAGCCAGTTTATGTAATATGTTTAAGAAAAATCTATGTTATAGTATTCTCTTTAGGTATAAAGCTAATAATCATTCTACATTTTTTGGAAGTTACTTATAAGGTGGGGTATCATTCATTTAAACTTTCCAAGTTTTCTGTACCCTTAAAAGATTATTACATATATACAATAAATTCAAGTTTGAAGCATGCATTATTCTTAGTATTTCTTTGGGAATATATGTGTGATCAATATCTGAGGTATTATTTATCATTAGGAGCAGCCATGCTGTGATCTACTACTAATTTAAGAAAAATATCACATGTCAAATTTAAACAGAGGAAACTTAAAAGGACTACTGTTTAAATGAATGATAAGTTTTTTCTTACTGAGGAATAATTGAATACATCATGAAGTCCCATAATTAATATTTTGAGATATGGATTATATAGTAGGAGAAATTCTTACACTATTTCTGCTTCTAGGCCTCACCTTTAATTTTTATCACTTGTTTGACAAAATAGCTTCTTGTTATTCTGTGATATATTAGTGAATACTATGTACTGTATGGTGTATTTAAATATATATATTTTATTATGTATATATATATATCAGATAATCTAAGTCTTCCCTCAGGATGGAAACATTTTTAAGATTCACAGAGTCAAGTTGTAAAAGGCCAATGGCCCTGCTACTGTAGGCTACTTTATAACTCTTTCCAGAGACAGAGATAGACACATAGTCATAGCAACTTGTTAACAAACTTGAGACTATTAATCTCCCAGACCCAACATCAATTATTTTCCTCCTAACTTTTAAATATATGAATAACTTAACAGATGATGGAGCATCAAGTTCAAGTTGATAAATCTGTTATTGAAAACAAATATCTGCCAAGATTTTCAGAAAGTGTACATATAAATGTTGTATTTAAGCAAGCAATAGAAGTGTGCAAAAGTTGATAAAGACTAAAGATAAATATGCATACCGTGAAGAAGGTACCTTGAAAAATACCTCATTTGTCAAGTGGAAAAGAATACAAACATCCAAATATACCATATTAAATAATCCCGCTCCCTTTTCTAATCCAAATAAAGTAATTTTCAAGTAAAGTAATGCATTACTAAATGTCACCAGACCAGCATGTTGAAATAATAGAAAAATACTGAATATTTTTTGGCAGGGAGAGTGAATATATTGAGATTCTATACATTCTATTATAGACTGTCATATTAATGATAAAGAGAACATATTACATCATTTATAATTACATCATATATTAGACAGGAATACATTACATTTGTACTATATTTTTCAACTATTGCAAAGTTTTTTGCCCCTTGTACCACAAAGTAATATTAAAATGCTGTTTAAGGTTTCTCCTTTTGTATAACAGAAAGGAAGGAAGGTAAAGAAGGAAGAAAGGAGATAGGCTAATAAGGAAAGCAGAGGGAAGAAAGGAAAAACCTTTTGCAATCCATACAGTTTTTGGCTTGTGTATTTTTTTAATTTGGTTAACTTTTGGAAATCTTTTTTCTTACTTGTATGCATGCCTCTTCACCATCATACCTATATTCCAGGCTCTGCTGCATGATGGCTGGTGGCTGAGTCTCAGTGACATTGGCCATCATCAAAGCTAGGTCTGCCACACAGAAAATTCAACCAGTGCACCTCTAGTGCCTTGATTTCATCAAATCATCTTTTCATTCTACTACATAAGTTTACATGACAAAAATAAAGCTCTCAAAATATGCTCTGCATTTTGAAGAACATTGTATTTGCTTTGATTTTTCATTAAGCCTGATATTTGTACTTTTAAAAAATGTATCACCAAAACAAATATAACTAATTTTTTATTAGAAATCCAAACACAGTTCTATGTGGTTTTTTGAGCTGTAACTTGGTTTTCGCTTATTGCACAGTCTTGTAACACCCATCAATGACATTTATTTTTTAGTCTCTGTAGAAGGGACCATGGGGAAATGCAAAGAATATAATATATTAAGATTTTGGAGGGTTCTGAAATATTAGACACTAAGAATAAAAGTGTTAGTTAATTTTTAAAAGGAAGTAGCAGCCCAAAATATTGCTATCAAGTGGATTCTGACTCATAACACACTCATAGGACACAATAGAATCGACTCATAGGTTTACAAGGCTATAAGTCTTTACAGAAGCAAGAGGCCACATTTGCCTCCAATAGAGGGCTTAGCGGGTTTCAACTACTGACCTTTAGGCTGGCAGCCTACCAAGTTAACCACTGCAATATTAGAACTGTTTACATGCAAGTAAGCTATGTAATGTGGAGGGTTTTTTAGCTCAAATAAATCAATAAAATTCCACAGAAACCCAAATCTATGAAAAAGTTTAATGCCCATTTTATAGTTGGGTATTTACACTGGAATATGTCATTAATTATAAATATAGTTAGGTAACACCTGAAGGAAATCCATACCACCACTTCCACCTCTTTACAGGTTTGAGGATATTTTTGTGATGTTTATAATCAATATGCAAAATCAAACCAATAAAAACCCCTCACTTCCATAGAGTCAATTCCAATTCACAACCACCCTTCCTATGGGAGAGAATAAAATTGCACTGAGCTTTCGAAACTGCAGATGTTATAGGAGCTGAAAGTCTTATCTTCCACTGGGTGATTGGTAGGTTCAAACTGCTGACCTTGTGGTTAGCAGCTCACTGCATGTTCCATTGCACCACAAGGAGTCCTACAGATTTTACTGAATCATTTGACTCTGAAAATTACCCGTGTACAGATCCCATTTTTAGCAATAGCTAAGCTTAGTTGGAATTTTAGCCCGAATTAAGTTTGAGCTAACAAAAGGAAACTATAGGGGCCTTCCAATATCTGAAGGGTTTTCTCATGAAAGCAAAAACAAGTAGAGCCTAGAGGATAGGCAAAAGAGAGAATTTAATGAGCAGCAACCAATACATTTTAAAAAGTACTTTCTAACAAGTTAAGGTTGTTCTTTATAAAATTTAAGGTTTTCAGTAAAGAAGTGACACATTTAACAAGATTCTCATTAGTGAGTGTATTATAATTTTAAACATTGTAGCGAGTCAAGGATCCCAGATGTTGTCCTAGAGAAAGGAGAATAAAGTTAAATGTTTTATGTATATGGGATTATATTATATAGTCTTTATAGGCCTATAGGAAATGCTCTTTAGTGGAATTTGTGAGGAATAAAACAATCAAGTGGGGAAAAACATGCTCTATAAGTGTCATGAAACCCACAAATATTCAAGAAGCAATTGTAAAAGTAGACATATTACCCATTGAAGATGTATTTAGGAAAGGTAAACGATATTAGGAACTGAATTAGAAAACAGCCAGTAGAAGTGATATAGTTAGCAGGAACCCAAAAAGTAAATGTACCAAGCAATGGAAAACACTCTGCTCTCAAATAAATAGCCATGACCTTGAAGAGACTCAGTAAAGCAAGCGTTATTACCAGTTTTTGAAATTAACATGCATTTGACATTAACATGTGCTTAAGTGCATTCTATAGAAAGTGAGTGTGATGTTTAAATATCAATCTACTTGCATACCAGGGCACCTTATCACTATTTCATGGAGCAATAAGAAATAGGAAACCTCAGTTGTGTTTCCTGCAGTGTTATGTCACTATATCTCCAATTATTGGGAGTCCTTCAGGGTCTTACAATTCCATAGTCCCACCAGCAATATAAAAGTGTTCCCCTTCCTCCAGCATGATGGTGATAACCTTCTCGGAACTACTGATCAATCTCTGCTATTCCAGGACAATCTTCTGCACCAGTGTTACAGTTTTCTCCTCTTCACCCTTAGGAGCAAAACATGAACCCTTTGCACAGCCCTCTGGTTGTCCACCTGCTTGGCTTGGCCATCAGGCTAGGTTTATATAAGACCAGTTCTATAGAGATTTGAGGGGATGCACACTTTCATCCCGAAGAATCCAGAGCAATACTTGTCATTTGGACTCAGGCTCCTCCATTGCAGGCCTTCTAAACCCAGATGAAAGAATATAACACAAAATATGAAAAGATTGCTGTCTGGTTAACCCATGGTGAGATACATATGTTCAGTGGAGTTGCTGGTCCATCGACAGAGAGTTGAGTGCCTCCTTGCAGTAACACTTGTCTTATACAAGTCTAACACTTGTCTTATACAAGTCTAACTGTGGTGTGCAACCTACCACATCCATGTAACAAGGCAGCAAAAGAGAGAACCATGTGGGCCTGCATAGTGGTAGGAGTCAGTGACAGATCTTGGGGTGATTCTGTTCAGTGGACTTCCCGAAGGTGAGCAAAAGCCCAGCAAGGCCTGGGAGCTTGACAGAAGCCTTATGAGCCATGAGCATGCCCCAGGCAGCATTGTCATAGCAGAGGCAATAGTAATATAAACAAAACATCTGTCCTAAATGATAGCTGGCAGGCCTAGCTTCCTGAAAATGGATAGGGATAATTTGGAGAAGGGTATGAAATCCCCCATTGAGAAGCAGTTGTTTTTGTTTACTGTTAGATTTCTACCAATAACAAGAATGGCTTTCACTTTGCCAATACTATTTAAGTATTTTTTTTGCAACTGGCTATTACTTATGAATGCAATAGTTGATACCAGTAGGTGTATATGCCTCATTGTTACCAGTCTTATGTATGCCTGGAATGCTGTGGCAATGGCTAATTACAAGTCCATAGATGTGCCTTGATATTCTACTCTGCAGTCTTGCTTGTAGGTAAAAACCAACTGTTGACAGTGTGCTGTGCTATAATGTAGGTATCCATCTTCTTTATACTAAAGTACTTGACATTTGAAGCTAAGTCAAATGTTCACAGAGCTCTATATTAATAAACTAAGGTAAACAAGCAAATCTGAGTAAAATTTTAGTATTTGAATAAAAAACATAAGGAACAACTTTACCAGGTTAGTGTTTTTAGCTTAATTTCTTGATTTGTAGGAGATACTTTGTCAGTTGCAATTATTTTCTAGAACTAAGTCTGGATCAGAAAGGAAATGTTTATTTTTAAGAACATTGAATGCATATGAAAATAACACATTTGGTAAAATCCTTACATATGTATACATTACTTAAATATTTTCCACAGTAAATATACTATAATCAACATGCAATCTTAACAACTCTCAGAGCAGATCCTATGCAAGACACATCTTTGAAGATGAAACCCGAGACTTAAAGAATTCATTAACTTCCCTGAAATCATAAAGTTTATAAGTGGTAGAGTTAGAATTCCATAATGCCTATCAGGTGCAGGTGTTACTCTTAGAAACTTACAGCCACAGAATTGGACATAGTTGTTTCTCTAGACTGATGTACAACTTAGCCAACCAACTCGTCATGATAAGGAAATTTATGTCTTCCTTTCCCTGTTCCTCAAGAAAAAGAGACACAGATTGGGTATGCTAGCTGCAAAGGTAGTGACATCCTATAACAGATGAGAGTAGACAAGAATCCCTAGATTGAAGGATACCATTTAAAAGGAATTTGGCAGGAGAATTACACAGGAGATTAAGGACCCAGTGTTAAGGGTATTAACCTGATACACTAGAAATATTGTTCCCATCAGGAAAAGCCACTCAGTCTGTGCGGTAGCAAAAGTTATCCTTGACTGAAAGGGAAATGGGGACAATCATTCAAATAATTCCAGAACTCAAACCTTGTTTATTGGCCATTTAGACTATAATTTAACACCTTACTCATCATAACTTTATGTGGTATTATATACACAGTCTACATCTGAAAAACACATTCTGGAAAATTTCAGGATCACTTTAGTATATATGTTTGAGAAATCTTAATCTATTTATGAAGAAATGACTGTATAAAATAACCAGCTAAAGACAGGTTTAAACAGATGCCTGCATGGCACATTTGGTAGGAAGCAACTGATGGCTAAACTATACATTATTAGTTCAAATCAGCAGAGGGGCACCATGAAGAAGGCTTTTGGATAGCCTCTTAAAAATTGCAGCCAATGGAACCACTCTCCTCTGTAACATAGGCAATAACCATGAATTGGATATGACAGATGGCAATGGGTTTGGTATTAGTTTCCACTGTTAAAGTCCCAATGTAAAATCCAATTATATGGTTTTGGTAACAAAATAACTTGTTTCTTTAGTTCATCAAGCTAGCATTGAAAATATATACAGTGCAGTGTTTCAGCTCAAGCACTTGGAAGCATGTGTAAACTTGAGTCTTCTTAAAGCCAGGACTAGAGGAAAGAGAGGTAGGGAAACTCCTAACAAGGATAAAGTAAAGGCAAGAGAAGTAGGCAGTGAACGCCTTCAAACCAAAATGCACATCTGACACTGATGAAAGGAGCGTGCAGAAGGAGAGTCCCCGACTATAGAACTGTTCTAAGACCACCCTCCCAGGTCAATAAGGAGTCACCATGTGAATTCACATATGAGAAGAGTCCTGTGTCCTGCACGAATGGATCTGACTGGCATTTCCCCTACACTTGATTAATGATTGAGAGCATACCTACGAAGTAGGACCTTGGTATAATCAGAGTGGTAGAAGCAGGAAAGCAGAAGTAAGCCTGATATTTAATTATGCTCCCAAAGCAATCATTCTGAGAGGTACATTTCCATGTCTATTTCCAGAGAAAAGACTCATTTTAAAGACACTGATATTAAAACTTATTTTAAAAAATTATAGCTACTATATTTCCATCATTCACGCATGGGTTTATTTTTAATTAGGTGGGGGGATGTTTACACATGTTTCCGAGATTGGAGGCTGGTTGCAGACAAGTTCTCACAATTACATACTTGTCCTTGTCTCTTTGGGGTTGCCTCCAAAATAAAGATCCCATCAAAACAGTGACTTCCAAGAGATCTGCTGACCTGGTTTCACTGAAGACAGAAAGATGAGCTCAGAAGATCATGGGCATCATTCCACGGGATTCCCAAGGGGTAATCTTTATATGTCTTTTCCAAGGTCAGAGAAAATCTTGGGGACTTGTCATGAAGGAGGAGTCCTGGTAAGTTTTGGATTGCTTTGGACTGTGAGTCTTAAGGTTGGTGGTACAAATACACTAGTAGCTCCATAAAGATTTGTAACCTGCAAGTCTCCATAGGGTCTCTGAGTTGGAAGGAATGTTATGGCAGTGGATGATTTTAGGCATTATGAACAAGTTTTTTAAAGCCTGATGTGGTAGACAGTGATCTATGTGATAGAGAAATAAAACCAAGACACTGATCATGAGAAAGAGAACAGAGAGATATAGATGATAGATGATAGATAGATAGATAGACAGACAGACAGACACTGCACAAATAAATAAAATAGCTAATTAGTCTTCACAGCAGTACATAGGGCTTAGTTCAATTCACTTCCATGGAGCAGTTAATATACTGGAAGTCTTTCAACTCTTCTTTGGTCCAACGCCAAGGAAGCAGACAGCCGAGTCTTCTGTAGAACAATACAGGCTGTCTGGTCACCAACATTCAGCAAGACTACAAGATCTGACAGTCCCTAGCGCAGGAGATACATACACCAGCAGTATGGAAAAGCAGGTGTTGAAGGAACCTCAAGTTCTAGTGACATGATCCATGGATTGGTAGTCCCATAGGTAGTGTAGCTCATGAGTTGAGGCAGAGAACTAGCAGCTGCATGCTGGCTCAATCACCAGAAAGCAATGGAGAGGTGTGTGGGGAGGGAGGGGGATGTCTTGCCAAGCCATTTATCTCTTTGACCGCTAATCAAACTGCGATCCTATTAACCCCACATGTTCTTTTTGGCCAGGTTCGCACAATAAACTTACCTATCACATCTAACAACTATGTTGGTGAGGAAAAGACCAGAAAAGTGACACCCAAGCAGATCTTTCCATCATGACAATGTACTGACTTTTTAGAGAAGCAAGGGCTACCCTAAGAGAATTTTCTTGGGAATTCTTACTCAATCCACCCTTCAGACTTGATCTTGCTCCTCAGACTTATTTTTGTTCCTCCAAATGAAAGATGATTCAAAAGCACAAAATGATCAGTCACCAAAGCGATGTAAATCATGTGATCTGGAGGAGAAATTAGTACCAGAGCCTAAATCAGAGTCTGATTTATAGAAGGCGGTAGATAGTGGTAGGAACCCACGATTCATTTGTGGGAACTCCATATGAAACAAGCCTCGAGCAAACTCCCTCCATCCATAATTGAGGGATTGGAGGGAAGCCATTACTGAAAATAGGGCATTGGAGAGAGGAAAATAGAAGATCAAAGACATAAATCTCATTTGAACCATTAAAACTCGGTCAGTTGATCCCTACTCTTATGCATGCTGACCTAGATCTGGTTTCCAACATTTCTCTTGCTCTGCTTTGTTTTTGTTCATTCTTATTAGGGTTTATCTCAGATGTATTATGTCATCAGAGGTCACCCTCTTGAAGTTGTGTTGTGTGCTTTTCTGGTTTTCAGGATATGAAACTCAGGACTGATGAACCAATAGGCACAGTACATAGTATGAGGATGTCAGGGTCGGAGTGTAGAGTGGTAGGGAAATATAAAAGAGAGATGATGTCAAGGAGTCCAGGAAGGAAAATAAAGCTTGGAAATTGATTATGGTAGCAACTGTACAATTATGCTTGATGTTTATTGAACTATGGAATGTTTTAACCTGGGAACTATAGACTATGTTTTAATTCCCAATTATATGTAATTTGATTCCCTTAAAGATGCTGAAACTCTCCTGTTAAGATAGGGTGAATTAAAGAGCACAGAACTATTTCACTAAAGGTTAGACATATGAAAACACCAACATCAGAAGTGCCCATACTAGGATGGATGGTATGAGGGGTTACTCCTCCGAATTGGATTTTTTTCAAAGTTATGTGTTTACATTATTTTTGGGGTTTTTTTTGGGGGGGGGACAATCACTGCCCCCAGGTGGTGGGAGTAGGAGGCCCAGCCTTTGCTCCGTGGAGCTGAAATCGAACCTCCATCCTAGTGGGCCGCAGTCCCGCGCACAACCACTACGCCACCGGGGCTCAGCCTGTGTTTACATTTTTTTTTCTTTTTTTCTTTTTCTTTTTTTTTTTTTGGCATCACTGCTCTCCGGTGGTGGGAGTAGGAGGCCCAGCCCCACTCCTGGAATTGAACTGCCGTCCCAGTGGGCCACAGTCCCACGCACAACCACTACATTTTTTACAAAACAATTTTATCAACTTCAACGTACTCTCCGTTACAATGAATACATTTGTCAAGTCTGTAATTCCATTCTTGGAAACGTTTTTCAAACTCATCTGTTTGGGTGCCTGAAAACCCCTTCCTCATTTTTTCTTCACCTCTTTTATGTCATTGAATCACTCTTCTTTCATGTCGCTCTTCATTCACAGAAACAAAAAAGACATCACATGGGACAATATCTGGTGATGAAGGTGAGTGGGACAAGAGAAGCAGGCACACTGAGATGGTTGTATGAGCAGGTGCATTGCCCCGATGTCAAAACCAGTCCCCCATCTGCCATAAAGCACACCTTTTTTGTTGTATACTATTATGCAATCTTTTCAGAATCTCAAAATAGAAAGATTGATTAACAATCTGACCTGGTGGAATGAACTCCACATACACTAGGAGTCAACATTTTTTTTCTGTTTGGGAAGTTGACAGATATCCAGAATGGGGCTTGTCACCAATTGACACTTCAACTTTTATAAAACAAGAAAACTCAAGTAGAGACTTGAATTTTTCCCATAACCTTGTCCTTGTAAGCGGTGTTCAACATCCCAACAGCGTCTGCAGCATTTGTCCTGAGCAGGAAACATTTCACAGCTAAAGATGAGGTTCAAATGAAACTGCTTTCACACAAAAAAATGCACTGCAACAAAAGAGAACCTTCCCAGGTGACACCACTGGGTGCACTAACTCAGACAGTGTTGCTTGATGCCTGGCTCGTGGGAAAAATGTGCACTTCAAAAACTCCAGCCAGAGTAGCTTTCCTGTTGTTGTTTTGTTTGTTTGCAGGGGGGAGGGGTGGAGAGGGGCACTTCCTCATATGTCCAGAAGTGGCAACTTCACATTTTAATATTTTGATTTAATAAATGCTTCTATGACTATGCAGCAATGCTCTTTCTGCTGCCTCTCATGGTCTGCATGCTGCTAAGTGTTGACAAGACACACAGTGATCCTGTGGGTAAGAGCAAAACTGACCTGATGCCACTCTCATGATCTTGCCATATTTAAAACCAGGTTTGTGTAGAGCCATTTCATTACGTATCTTTCTGTTTTCACTGACTACTTCACCAAGCAAAATGTCCTTTTCTGTGAACCGGTTCCTCTTAATACCTAGCATGTCATAATATGAAAGATGAAGTTTCACTGTCCTCTTTTCTAAGAAGCATGCCAGTACCTCTATATTTTGATGAAACTAGAACTCACTATTATGGAGCTGATTCTGACCCACAGAAACAAACCTAGGGTCTGCAAGGCTTTGTAAGTCAATATGGGTGCAAATAACCTCACCTTCATTCTTCAGAGAGACTGATGAAGTTGAAATTCTATTCTTGTTGTTTACCCAGTGATTCTACTTAAAATCAATCTAATTTACAGTGTTCAAATTGCCACGAGTCTATCGCGTTCCTTCTTTTTCATGGCTGCAGATAGCTCATTTTCAATCCTTACCTGGGAAATGTAAGATGGCTGGCATAGGAAACAAAGAGGCAGAGCAGGCATTGACATTTTTGTGAAGACGACTGCATTTTTCACACCTTATGCTTGATCAGGCTTTTCAGGAGTGAACGCAAGAGTGTCAGGCTCTGCTTCCCCACTCTCTTGCTTCCCTTTCAGTCTTCAACAGTGCTAAAAATGGAGCAATTCAGCCACCCAACTCCTCAAGAAATGGACATGAAAAGAAGCTAAAAGGCAATCCCTTTGTTAACCCCTTAGTGATATGCATTTGTTTATTTTCCAAAGCATACAAACACTGAGGAGAAAGTTATGATGATGTGCTTTGGGATCAATAGCCATTGCACATCCCCTGAAACACGGTTCTACTCTGGCACACAAAGAATTACCAGTAGTTGGGGTCACTTCAAAGTCAACCTGCCTTTTCTGAGCTATTGTATGTGATGGGAAAGGGAAACACGTTTGACATCTGACCTTAAGCAACCTTGCATTCCCAATATTTGTCTTCTACTGTAAAGTGGTAGGAATAGAAATATTAACTTATAGACTTTTTGAGGATAAGAAATAATTTATATGAAATGATTGGGCCACAGAGTGAGTGCTCAACAAACTTTCTTTTTTTTTTTTCTTTCGAACTTTCTTATTTCTAAAAAAATCATCATTCTTTCCAGGAAATAATTTCATGATTTAGTGAATTATAGTGATTTATCATTTATGATTTATAGTGATTTATGATTTAGTGATTTATAGACATAAATAATCCTAAAAGATTTTCATCAAAATGTAAAAAGATAACCTGTTTCTTTAAGTCATATCAATTCAGTTGAGCATTTTCTCTCAAAAGCAAAAGCAAACAAAATTAAGTGTGAGCTGACATTCTTCAAATGCCAGCCTGAATATAAAGTTTATCAATAAGACAGCATTCCTCACTTTAAAAATGCGCTATTCCTCTTATTTCACACTTTGAATAATGAAAACCATTTTGAGAAAATTGTGTATAAAACAGAAGCTAAGCCCATTGGACAGGAACAATGCTTTCTTCCTGCTAACAGTGGTGTCAGCTGCACAGTCCTTCAGCTCTGAAATTAGACAGAATCACATCCCAATGCTGTGCTAGAACTCTTGCAAAACAAGTTTCAACTTGGAAATTATGTTTGAAATGAGATGAATGGCCTCACTTAAGTGCATGCTTATTATTTTGTCGCTATTCCACACGATGAAATAACTGAAGATATCCAAATGACAAAATAGATGGGAACTTTATTTAAATTTAGAGAGAATAGATGCCACCTGCTGAGTTTAGCAGAATAATTTCAAGAAGTTCCTCATCCTCCAGTGCTGCATCCAATTTGAGAATTGCAACATAGCATAAGCCTTACGTATAAAACAACTCACCCTACTTATGCTCTTCGGCATCCAGATCACATAGTGCTGGGCTTGTCGATAAGCGTGAAAGTGTGTTCTGGGAAGATCAAATTTCCCAGCTAGTTGTCTAAAAGACATTAACCCTCCATTATTTATTAGGTCGACTATAAAAGAAAGTCCCACATCATCCCCCAAAAGAAAAAAAAATATTTGTCATGGTTCCCAGGAAGAAAAAAAATAAAAAGCAAGGATTATCCTTGAAAGCAGAGAATAGAATATTTTTTTTTTGCCTTTTGCTTTCTCTGTCTCTCTCTCTCTTTTTATTTTTTTTGTTACCAAGTTGTCAGAAGTGTTGCCATGGGTACCAGTAGGGGCCTAGGTTTAAATGTCAGATTTCTCTTCAACGACTGTTCTTTTAGCATTCTTTCTTTGTTGTCCTGTACCCCAACTTGACACCCAAGGTTCTGTTTCAGGATTTAGCTAAATGTTATTTTTGCTGTGTTCATCTTTAAAAACCCTCTTTATTTCCAACGCCGAGAAGACATGTTTGCATTTTGCTCTCTGCTTGTTTCAATGCACCTCAAGTCATAGGCTATGAAAAACGTGAGAGCATCAAAAAGGTGGAAAAGCCTGTCCACATACAAGGCAGGAGTAGTCATGATTGCAAATGACAGCATTTATACAAGACTAGCCCCCTCCTATGCCAGACAGGACACTGCTACTTATTTGATAAAGGTGATAATTTTTGGTATATATATATATGTTCATGAAAAGAAACCAAGGGACTAATAGTGCAGAGAAAAAATAAGAAGACCAAGTTCATTCTTACATGCAAGGCTGGTCTGAGTCAGTTGTAACACGGAGAATTTGAACTGACATACCTTACATACAAGTGTGAAAGAATATTAAAAGCACTGGAAAAAACTCAAACTCAAAGAACCTCATCAGGCAGGGGACAAATGAGCTTGACTCCTTTTTTATATTTAAGAAAAGGTAGGTTGGTAAGTTGACTTTGCTCCCTAGCCTTTCATTGTCGGCACACTCAAACGGAGCCCAACTGTCTGTCTTGGATTTTTTTTTTCTTGAATATTTTTCAACTCCTTTTTCTTCCTCCTGGTTGCATGACCACCACCCCCCACCTCTTTTGAAGGTTGGGCATTCATGTTTTGTCTGCTTTTTGCTAGTGTTCGCATGCAAATGAACACGGCTGAATGCTGAAACCACCCCCTGAATAGGGAAGGCAAGCATGTGGGGGGATTTATATCTCTGTTGATGCAATTGTATCAGGCGCTCTCTTGTTGGCCCCAGCATGAAGACCATAATTTGCATAAACAAAGGCCAGTTTCCCATTGGAAGGACAAGGAGAAAGCTACATTTCTTTCAACTCCATGCTTGTGTGCTAATCACTACAGAAAAATCCATGTATTATGTGAGTAGATTTGAATAACCCTTCAGAAGAGGGGCGGTACAGAATTACAGAGTAATCCATGTAACTTCCCTCCAGACTGGCAAAATGGTGCCTTTACTCCCTACTTAAAAAGTCTAATGTTCTCAAATTAAAAGACTTTTAGGTTTAATTGCTAGAGTTCAAATTAGACTGATAACTTGTGGAGATAAGATGGTCCCAGAGCTTCTGAAAGAATGCTCTATGTTTGAGCAACTCCTTAGAAAAGCTAACAATATAATTTTAACATTCTGCCACTGAGCAGCAGTTAAAATGCTATTGTCTTAATAGTGAAACCATGATTGCACTGTATATCAGAAAACAGTCTTTGCAAAGCATATAACAATAATGATGCCTTAATTTCTCTAGGCAGGAATAAAAGTGGAAGCAATTGAGAGAGAGAGAGAGAGAGAGAGAGAGAGAGAGAATAGAATAATGAGCGGATGCCATTTAAGGTTTCCTTTCCTATCAGAAAGTTGTTCTGTCAGAATGCTCCTCCATATTTATCTTTGATTTTCAATCTTGTTTTAACAGGAGAGAAGCATCCCATTCACATGAATAATTCATTAACTCACACATTATTAAGGTTTTGCTATGAGCTCAAATTCTGTGAAAAAGAGAAAAATAAGGCAAAGGAGGAAAAAGGTAAGTTAAGCAAAAGCAAAAAATCTAAATAAATATGACATTGTGCTGTATAGACTATAAAATATGAAGGATGGATATTAGTGAAGGAAAGGTCTACAAATGTAAAATTACATGGATAAGAAAGACTTCAGGAGAGTGGTAGGATAAAGTGTACATCTTAAATAACTTCCCATGGGATAACCATGAGTTGCATGTGACTATCTAAATGTAGGTGAACTAAAGTTAAATGAAACTTTAAAATTCATTTTTCAGTTACACTTAACACATTTCAAGTGGTTGATGGCTGCATGGGACTACAGAGATACAGACCAACTCTTTCATCACAGGGAGTTCATCAGATGGTACAATCCTCAAGGACAGGTGTGGTTTAATACAATGAAATGCAAAGATTTGCAAATTTTAGCAAGAAGGTGATTAAGTGTTGAATTGTGCCTCCCCAAAAGGTATCTTGAATTTCTAACCCCATCACAAGTGAATGCAACCTTGCTTGTGAAAATGTTTTTTTTTCTTTACAGGTGTTATCAGTTAAATTAAGCACAACACACAGAATTAGGGCAAGTCCTAACCCTAATTCCTTGTCTAAATGATGTATTTGAAATAATGAAGTACATGAAAGCAGAGTTAAACCCACTGGGGAGGTAGTACATGTTGAAATTAGCTGATCACAAAAAGACAAATATTACATTAAAGAGAAACAATTAGAAAAGGCTTTCATACCAAAAGGAACAAGAGCTTGACAGGAAGTGGGGAAGGATGAGTGATAGGTCAGGTGGCTGGTGGGTGTAGACTTGGGTGAACTGGTAGGTGAGGATCGACCAGAAAGGGGAAGGAAATCAAGTAATAGGGGAGAGATAAGCTGATCAGGCAATTTGATTCATAGTTTAGACTGTGAAATACAAAGCTAACCATCTGAATACAAACCACCACCTAAGTCACAATTGGAAAAAAAATAGAGCAAGTGAGAAGACTTCTACAAGGTAACTAGTGCCAAGAAATCCTGAAGACAACCACAAGCTAAAACATAAAGGAAAGCCTTTCCCTAGGGCAGAAGGAAAGCACACCCTGGATTCCACCTAAGTTTGGCTTCCTCGAATGAATGTGAGAAGTCATATCCCTGTGCTTCCAAGCCTATAAGAGTTCAGAAATGCAAGCAGGATCCATGAGTGAGCACACAGAAATGGTGAGGTATAAGACATGTTCTTCAGACAAAGAAAAGGCAAGATACGTAGCACTTGAACTTTTTATATTGGAAAGTAGAGGGCGGAAAGTTTTGCTGTGCAGGGAGAATCCGGCTGGAGACCTTTGAAATGCAGGCAGATGTGATAGATAAGAAAGCAGCATCACAAAAGAGATATGCAAGGATGATTATTCTGACTGAGATATTATTGGATTGAGGAGAGAAGAGCTTAAAAATGCAATTTCCACTGAGGCTGCCACAATCCTCCACCTGTGCAATGATGATAGCCTACCCCCGAGAATGAAAATGAAATGGGGAGGGAGGAATGGATATTGTAAAAATTAGTCTTCAGAAAAATCACTTCAAGAAGTTGGAAGTAAGATAAACAGAGCATTCAGGGGAGAGACTAAGCAATCCCTTCAAATTCGTTCACCTGCATGCTTAGGTGGATACAGATCATCACCCAAATGAAAAGAAAACGTTGATTGTGTTTCTCAGCTCGTAGGTCATTCTACTCTTTAGCCCTCCTTATTCAATTGCTCAATTTCTTTGACAGTTTCCCATCGTCTCCTCATACCGGTGCACCAGTGTCTCACAATATCCTTGTCCATCAGCTGATAATCTTGCCCCATGTTCCTTTGGGAGGAAAGACAGCAGTCCTTTTTCAGTGATCTTCTTCCCTTCCCCTTCACCTTTACTCCCTTTCTCTTATTTTAGGACATACAGTGATCCTCCTCTTATCTAATTCTCATAGACTCATTTCCTATCTTCTCTGAGGGGAGCCTCAGCATCTATGAAGACTGCCTCGATTGCTATAAATCAGAATAAGTGACAATGGGGATTTCCCTAATTGAATTAAAATATCTTACTGCAATGGGGGAGTCCTGCTGGTGGAGTGGTTACAAATTCAGCTATAATTGTCTTTGTAGTGTTTCCAGGAGTCAAAATTGACAGGATGGCAGTGAGTTTGGATATTTTTTTCTTTCTTTAAAGGAGTTTGAGATATGTAGAGGTGCCAAGTTGTCAATGGGTGGCCTTGATAATTAAGGTTCTTTGTCAACTTGATTGGGTTTAGTAGTTAAGACCCATAATTTTATGACTTCCCTTTATTAGACTTCAATGAGGAAGTGACCTGCATCCAATACAAGTAGAAATAAAAATGAGCGTGCTTGCTCACAGATTGCAGGACCTCGATTCTGCATCTTGTTAGTTGACCTCTACTTTTTTGGACTTTAGAACCCATTTAGAGAATTTGTCATTATGATTTTGTTTCCCTGGAACCACTTTTGGAATCAACTGTCTTGGACTGGGTCCTCGAGGGAAGCAAAACCAATGAAGCTGATATATACATATTTACCTGAAAACTAAAATATCAGACTCACTGTCATCAAATTATTTCTGACTCATAATGGCCCCATTGGACATACAGAATTCCTTCTTTGGGTTTCTGCAAATGGAACTCTAAGTTTAGAGGACAGTAAGGCTTTGACAGGTGGTTTCCAACTGCTGATCTATGGGTAGCAGCTGTGGTAGTTACATAATTTCATGTCAATAAAGTGGAGCAGTGAAGTCTAGCCTATCAATTGGGTTACAGACTGTTGATGTCTTCTCATGGGTGTGACCTTCTCTTTAGGAGTTTTATAAGAACTTCTGTTCTCTCTCTCTCTCTCTCTCTCTCTCTCTCTCTCTCTCTCTCTCTCTCTCTCTGCTTCACCTTTCTGTCGGCAATACATGTAGCTATGACCTGTCATCACGGAGCTGCTGCCTAGCCCTTGGATCCAAAAGGCTTTGCTGTGTCCACCAGCCTGTGATCTTCCTGTATTTTGCATCATTGCATATGACTGTATGAATCTGAAGAAGAATTTGGGGACTATTTTTGAACTTGATCTGGACTGGGATGGGATGTTTTCTTAATGTACAATTACTCTTTGATATAAAGCTCTTTCTTATACATGGACAAGTGTCTCTGAATTTGTTTCTCTAGCCCTATCACAACAGCCCAACATGTAACCCACTACACCACCTGAGCTCCTATGTGTACTTACAGAGTAGTTTATAGCAAGAATATTGCTAATACAATTTTAGAAGCAGGTGCATTCAAATTTTGTTGATCAGATGTCAGAACAGAGCTTCTCCTACTTTGCATATTTCAGGAGCTCTGGCTCCAGTGACAAATAAATCCAATGCTAACAGACCAAGTTTGTGGCTCCAGAGATAACAGACTCCAAGGTTAGCAGGTATGAGGGCAGGCTACTGAGAACTCACAGAGTCAGCAGGCAATATGGCAGGTCATTGACTAATATCAGCAACCTCAATGCATGATCCAGATCCATAAAACATGTAGACCACTTATATTGGAAGCAGACCAGACTCTCAAGAAGATCTCATCATATGGGATCCCTAGGTCTATGTTGCCAAACTACTAAGAATATTAGTCAGCAACTTTGACAAGCCTTAATTATCATAAGAAATGAAGCAGTATCCTCCTTTATTTGAAGCAAATATTGAAACATCCTGCTGATTTGCAAGTTTACCAAAGTTAAAACATAGTTTCTTTCTTCAACCAATTCCGTGTTCCATCATATACCTGCATTAAATAAGTCAAATATTTCTGAAATCCTGAACAAAATATTAACACAAACAAAGCTTTCAAAGGAATTTAGTAAGCTT
>PVJH01014664.1:0-55000 GCA_004026705.1 Nesogale talazaci | reverse complement strand
ACTTTGTGATTAGTAGCATACAAATTCTCTCAGTAGTCCAATTTTCCTAGACCTTTCTGAACAGGGAAGTGGGCGAAGGGAGGCATTGGTCAGTTTTCAATATGACAAAATAATAATTTATAAATTATCGAGGGTTCATAAGGGAGGTGGAGGAAGAAAGAGGGAGTGGGAAAAGGAGGAGCTAATACCAAAGGCTTAAGTAGAAAGAAAATGGTTTGAGACTGATGATGACATCAAATGTACAAATATGCTTTGCATACATGGATTTATGTATGGATTGTGTAAGAGTGGTTTGAGTCCCCAATAAAATGATTTTTTTTTAAAAAAAGATCCAATAAAAACAGTTGTTTCAGAGGTCTTGCTCAAAGGTCAACAGATGATCACAGTGTTTATTATGAAGAAATTTTAAGACACTTGGAAACCACTTTGGTGAAAAAAAGATCAGGAAAGCTGTGCTGAGAAACGTTTCCCATCACACAATCACCCTGCTCATTCACTGAGTTTAGCAAGGAATATCCTATGTGAATTTCATTAGGAAGTCTTACTTCACTCACCATCCAGACTTGATTTATCTACTTCAGAATTCTTTTTATTCCCCCAAATCAAAGGACATTTACATATGACACCATTCGAGTTCACTAAAGAAAACAAAATTGCCATTGTGCTGTAGTATAAATGCAAGAATACAAAATTTTGCAGGGAAGGGTGGCACTGTCTTCAGAAATGTGTAAACCTAGACGAAGGATATAATAAAAAGTAATAGCCTCATGTTTTGCTATTTTTAATTAACAACAGTTTCTACTATTTTCAGTATCATGGTGTATGGGCCAGGCAAAGGAAGCTAAAGTAAGAAACACTTGATGGATATTTAAGAGACCATGCTGATATTCAGTAATCCTGATGGCTGTGGAAAGTAGAGGAGGTTCATAAATACCTTAGCAACTAAGACCTAGCTAGCTGCCACATTTGAGTGGCTTTTGTTGAAAAAAAAAAAGTCAGCTTACCACTCTCACACAATACATAATGCGATAGCTGAAAACCTGGCCCCAAAGAGTTCCACAAACCAAAGCTCTATGATCTGAGCGGACTGATCAGATTGGCTTAAAAATCCTATTGCTTGAAAACTCACTGACAAGAGTGAGGCATCACTGCACTGAGCGTTCTAGGAGAGACTGCAGTGTCTCGGGCAGGGAAGGCAGCATGGCGACGGGGGGTCAATGTGGCCTTCCCCACGAGGGAGCCTCAGTACCACCCTGGGAAGAAGTCACAAGTGTGGCATGTAGCAGAAGCAGTCTTTTACTTCGTGTCCAGTCTATGTCTGATGGTGAATCGAAGATGCAATTGTTAAAATCAGAGTGTGAAGGCCCACTTAGCATCTTCATAGCAATTGTTTTCGTCACAGAACATGATCCTCCACCTCAGAAACCTAGATATTTTGATCAAATACCTTCAATTCTTTTGACAGTTTACTGTCCCAAAGTGAGTTATCTTTAATATACTAGTATGGTTTTCCAAGTAGCAGTACATACATTCTGGATACGGACAATAGTTCCAATTTCAATAAAACTATAATAGATTAAAAGGGTAGTTTTGCATGGAGCTATAATAATTATTTTTAAATGATGTTTGCTGTCAGAAGGATCTTGACTCTAAGCAAAGAATGCGAGAAAGATGCTTACTTGTCTTCATTGACTGCAAGGGTATTTGATTATGTGGATCATAACAAACTGTGTACTCTTTGAGAAGAATGGAAATTCCAGAACACTTAATTGTGCTCATGTGGAACCTGTACATGGACCAAGAGGCAGCCGTTCAAGAACAAGAACACGTTTTCTGATATGATCGCTGATGACAAATGTGTTCATACCCAAATGTGGTGAAGAAAGCTGATGGTGCCCAGCTATCAAAAGTTATAGTGTCTGGAGTCTTAGAGGCTTGAAAGTAAACCAAGCAGCCATCTACCTTAGAAGCAACAAAGCCCACATGGAAGAAGCACACCACCCTGTGCGACCACGAAGTGTTGAAGGGATCAGGGATAAAAGAACTAAAAATTAGATCATTATAAGTGAAGAGGAGAAGAGATTAGGGACCCAAAGCCCATCGATAGGTGAAGCAACGTCCCCTTACAGAAGGGTCACAGGAAGGAGATGAATCAGTTGAAGTACAGCGTAGCAACAATAAAATACGCAACTTTCCTCTAGTTCTTAAATGTTTCCTCCCACCCACTATCATGATCCCAATTCTACCTTACAAATCCAGCTAGACCAGGGAATGTACACTGGCACAGATAGGAGCTAGAAACATGGGGAATTCAGAACAGATGATCCCTTCAGGACCAGTGGTGAGAGTGATCATATCAGGAGGGTGGAGGGTAGGTAGAATTGAAAGGGGGAACCAATTGCAGGGATCTATAGCTAGTTTCCTCCCTGGAGTAAGGACAACAGGGTGAAGGGACACATCGGACACTGTATGATATGACAAAATAATGATAATTTGTAAATTATTAAGAATTTTGGGGGGAGGGTGAAAGGAAGGAGAGGAAATATGGGAAGCTGATACCAGGGGGCTGGAAGTGGAAGGAGTATGTTTTGAGAACAATGATGGCAACAAACATGCAAATGTGGGCTGCATACAATTGATGCATGTATCGATCATGATAAGAGTTGGATGAGCCCCCAATAAAATGATTTTAAAATTTTTACAAAGAACAAGGGCAAAGTGCATGGTTTAAAATCAGGAAAAGTGTGCAACAGGGTTATATTCTTTCACTATCTTTATTGAGTCTGTACACAGAGCAAACAGATAACCTGGATTATTTGAGGAATGCAGTATCAAGCTCAGAGGAAGACTTATCAAAAACATGCAATATGCAGATGACATATCCTTACTTGCTAAGAATGAAGTACTCATTGATGAAGATTGATGGTGGCAGTTTCAGTATGGATTACAACTCTTGTAAAAGATAACCAAATCCTCACAAATGGACCAAGGGTAACATCATGATAAACTGTTAACAGATTGAAGTTGTCAGGGTCCATAATCAATGTGCATAGGGGCAGCAGTCAAGGCATATTGCATTAGGTAAATCTGCTGCACAGGCATCTTTAAAGAGTTGCAAAGAGATTTGCGTAGCTGGTGTCAAATCAGAGCAGTCATAGCAGTCCAGTGGATAGCATTCAGTTTCTTGTGCTCATACTATCGGTGGACTAGTTTCAAGCATTTGAGAAACCTCTAAAAGTCAAGCAACTCACTAAAATCCTCTACTTCCCTCAGGTGGTAGAGTTGGGAGTGCTTCCTCCAAAGAGATATGTATCATGTTTTAAGTAAAGATGAAATATTGCTAGGAATTGAGTGGCATTATTTGTGAAGGTTATTTCCACTTAAGAAGGAAGGATATTGGATTCTTCTCACGTGTTCACGTTTCAGTCTGAACTTTGATATCAAAATAGAAATGACAGATTTGGAAGTCACAGGGTTCTTGTGAGTAAAGCATTTAGTTTCTAAAAGGGCTTCAAAACAAGTTAATAGCTGTTTCCAAAGTTATGTGTCTTATAACCACACCAGAGGGACAATGAGTGAGGCCATTAACCAAGAGGTGTCTCCAGGCAGAATATCCATTCCTTTGTCAGAGGCTCCATTCAGTACAAGCATGATTCAAAGATCGGTCATTTTAAGGTGTCCACAATCATGCAATCACCTAAATATTTTATAGCTTTCCGGACAGCTTATAACAACTACTCAACATATGCAATTTTGAAAGTTCCTCTTCTGAGAGGATTTAAACAGAAGACCCAAGACATTTTTCTGTCTCTAATATTCAACAGGGTATTGATTCACCTTCTTGGAGATGTGGACACAAAGATTGTGTTTTTTCTTCTGGATTAATTATGTGTTGGGAATCTACCCTTAGTGACCAAAGAAACTGTACATGGCGAGCAGTTCTCTGAATTGGGCGAAGGTTCATCAGCTACCCCTGGAGGCAGAGAGAGAGTAGCACCACAGTCAAAGACATGACAATGAGTAGAGCGTCATTGATGTTTGGGACCTCAGAGAGTAGAGACATGACCCCGCACTTAATGACAAATGGCAGTCTGCCAGTTGGGTCTTTTTTATCAAAGGCACTTCCTGGTACATCCGGGATGAAGAAGTTAATATTGTATGCCATTCAGTCAGTTGTGACTCGTTATAACTCTGTAAGAGTGCAGAATTGTCCCTTAGGACTTCCAAGTAGATCATTTTTACAGGAGCAGATCATCAGGTATTTTTCTCAGATGGAACTACTAGCGACTTCAAACCACAAGCTTATTGCTTTGCAGCTGAGTACTTAAACACTGCATCTTCAGATCTACATAAGGTTCTACTATACATGAAATTGTAACCATCAAAGATATTGAATAATAACATATAAGTGACTCCAGACACAAATTATATAACCTTCTCTCCCAATGTCGATATTACTAAGTTTCAGTGGCTGAAGTCAATGCACAGAGGTTGAGAATGATAATGATGTAAGTGATTGCATCCAACAGATTTTAGCATGTATTGCTTAGCCTCCAGTTGTTTGCTTATAATACTCTGTTTAATTTATGTTCAAGGGGATATCATTAAGACCTTTTTTTTTTGTCAAAGGATATTTGATCGTGTGCCTGCCAGCCAAAGCTGCTCATTTTAACTGAACTGTGATAAAAATATGTTAATACATTTTGTATTTTTAAAACACAAAAGAACCTATGGGTTGATATTGAGGTTGCCTAGAAGTGTAGATTTCTATATTTTTATAAAGAACTTTTTCATAAGAGAAGTTGCACTTCTTCTATATATTTATTTTCAGATTTACAGTCCTTTAAAGATAACAGGCTTGAGCTAGAATGTCATAGCCCCAAAAATCCTATGTAGCAGTTCACTTCGTACTCTTCCATGAGACGGAATCTACTTGGTCACACTGGACTGAGCATGCTGGTTGTTACTTGTTAGTGAGCTATTTTAGTATGGCCTCTGTTATCTTAACTGAAATATTTTTTATGAAATAAGATTAATTTCAATACAATCCCTTATTTTTAGAATTATGAGTTTTAATGAAGATGGAGCTGAGAAATTATTATTGATTTTCCTAATTGTACAGCTCAGAAAACTGTGCCAGGGTATGCTATTTACTAACCAATGGAGCTACCAGCTATCAGTCTTCCTCAAAAGTGTTGATTTTTTTTGCCAGATTTATGAACTCTCTGCTTTGTGTTCATCCTATTATAGAACTCATGAATTGACAATCCTGTGCTTGGCCCTATGCAAAATAGCTAGCTGAATACACAGTGAGTTCCTAATAAATACATCTTTAGGTATTTTTACTTTCATGTTCATTATAGCTTCACATCTTTTTTATTAGATCTACATATCTAAAGATGAGCTATACTTCACTCAGATCCTTTTAAATCACTTCATGACCCGTATTAATTTTAGAATGTCTCTCTTTTGACATCTCTTTTATCAGTGTAAACACATATGTAAAATTGTAACATTTCATACTTTCATATCTGGGGAACTGTACAGCAGAAACACTTCTGACCGCATCCAGTCATCATAGCTTACCCTGAGCTTCCTGTCCAGCAGACTGTTCCCCACCACAAAGCTCCACTTTCTCAGCCCTCTCTAGCCTTGCGGCATAGAGGAAAACTTTAATATACACTCAATAATGAAAGCCATCTTGTAGCTCACTGGTCAAGAGGATCAGTTGATGAGCTCTTGGAGTTTTTTTTTTCTCAATTAACAAAATAATTTCTAGAGACTTTGCTGTGGTGGTTGCTCACACATGACTTAAATACAGGTTAGTTGCTGTTTTTCTCTTATTTTTAAAGGCTATCAGATGAGTATGTCCAGATGAAACTCCAACTTGTACTCTCAATTAGAAAATTCACAGCCATCGAGGTAATGTGAGCTCCTCACGGCCCCACAGGGCAGGGTGGAGCTTCTCCTGAAGATTTCCAAGTCCGTAACTGTGGTAGTAGAGAACCCTGGGCTTGTTCCACGGAGTATCTGGTGGTCTCAAACATCAGACTTTCCCCTTAGTAGTCCAACGTGTAACCATGATGCCACCAGGGCTGCTAACTTGTACTCTAAAATTCAAAATATTATGTTTCTGCATGAATTGTTTTTTCTTGATTTCTCTAATTATCAAAAAGAATATCTGCTCAAAGCCATGCCATATCCTTTTGTACCAAATCAATATTGACTTGCAGTAATCCTAGTGGGAAGTGTAGAACAGCCCCCGGGAGTTTCCAAGATTGAAATTCTTTCAGGGAATCAGAAATCTTGTCTGTTTCCCACCATCTTGCTAATGGCTAAACACCCTCAATGGATGTTTCATTGTAACAGCTGCAGAGTACAGCATTGGAAAATCAATTGAAGTTTATTTCTTTTCCCAATATATTAACTCAATTTTTCAACCCATCTTAATCTTGTCTCTTCTAAATCTTTCATTAAGGACTTCTAAGTCCTTAATCCTCGGACTCTTCTAAAAGCATGTTCCACTTCAAGAATTATTTCCTTGTTACTAGAGCCAAGATGATGACTTAGATGCAGCATATCACCACCACGCTACATGCAGTATCTGAAAAAGCAAGTAAAATAAACATCCATAATGATCTGAATCCCTGAGTGTTGGAAAGGATGAGTAAAGGATTGAATCAAATATAAACTTGAATATGGTGGGCAATGCTCGGAAGGACTCTGTCTATCACTTCATCTCAATTTAGCAATCTTGAAACAAAATCAGTGAAGATCCAGATAAGACCCAGGAAAGAAAATTCTCAGCATTCCCAGAGACAGACTAACTGTATAGAAACAACTAGAGAAGCCAGGTGATTAAGGTTAGGGTAAAAAAGAAGAAGAAGAAGAAGAAGCAGCAGCGGCAGCAGCCAGGTGAGTGGATCATGATCTAGTACTAAGAAAGGAAAATACAAGAAGGAGAGTAAAATTCCATGGATCCTGTTGTTCAAAGAAAAGGAAGGGAGTCAGGAAACAGAGGCATGTATAGGTAGGTCCCTGACACCTGGAGTAAATCATACACACAAAATAATAGATCAAGAAATATAGGCGGTGTTTATCAGGTGCGGGCACAGTCACATTCGATTAAGAACAGCTCCTGACTGTTGCCTGTAGCGAATGGGAAGTTCCTGGGCGTTGGTGTCTGCTTGCTAAAGGAGCACACTCTTGCTCTTCTTATCCTTCTGATCAAAGGCAATGAACTGAGCCCTAGTGGCGTAGTGATGGTGTGCAGGACTGCAGCCCACAGGGTTGGCAGTTCTCAAATCCAGCAACAGCTCTCCAGGAGCAAGGTTGGGCTTCCTACTCCCACCAGGGTAGTGATGTGAGAGGGGAAAAAAAGCAAAAGCAATGGGAAAATCTCACAAGCTAGTTCACTAACCCAACTTGGAACAATACTATGAGCCTTTTCTTCCCCAATCCTACCCAGTCCCTCTATTACTGCACATTCCTCATGCCTCCATCCACCTTTCCCTCTACCCAGTAAGTTGTAATACTAGAGTCACTACACAAGCACACTCATGTATAATTCAACCCCAAACATGGAAATTCACTTGACCACACACCCATACGCATACATGTTCAACACCTCTCTCAGATTCAGTGAGCAGTGGCAGCCAGGCAACCCCCATACACCAGCCTACAGATTCCTTTTCCACAACCCAGAAAATGATAACAATTTCATGACTATGCATGAGACCATACCTTTCGCTCATTATCCTGACTCTGCTAACAGTGGTATCCATGTGACCCCGTGAATGCACAACAGTCATTTACCTTCTCCCCCTCCCAACCTGGTAACTAATAGCAGCTGCATGACTACACACACATCTACCTTTTACCCATCACTCCTATGCAGCAAGAAGTGGGGTTTATCTGCCCTCTACCCCCACAATTCTTTACTTTTCTAGTGGTGATGACTGATCCCCACACGCATCTGCTACACCTATCACATATCCCACCCACCAACTCCTAGAGTGCTGCCATTGATTCTTATGCTGGTCGATCAACGCCAAGTGCTAATGCCTGCCCAGCACGCACCCAGAGTCTCCACAAAGATCCACCCTCATACTTCCAGCTGCTGTCCCACCCACCTCCTCAGTGTTGCTGAACTCTCAAGGGAGCATGTATGTCCCAACTACCCATATATGTCAAAATAAACCAAGCCAGAGCTGAGAAAACAAATATGGCATTTTTTAAATGAATTAATACAATCTCAGAGAAAACAGACACCATCAAATCACACAAAGAAGCGACACAAGATGGCTGAAACAAATAACCAACGATCAACAAGCAGAAGTCAATTGGATTGCAATTTACATCTGTTGAGATGACAGAAAATGAGATCAAGTAGGTAATACTCTTCATAATATCTGAGAATAAATAGAAATATCCAGGAACATGCCAAACAAAAAACACAAAAGAGCCCTATGAGGAAAACTACAGACATTATTACAAGAAACCAAAAGGAACTGTCATAAATGGAAGAATATCCCATGCCCATGGATCAGAAGACTCCATATTGTAAAGATGTCAATCATATTTATGGCATTATGTAAGTTCAATGCAATCTCAATACAAATACCAGCATCATCTTTTTCAAAGAAATGAAAAAAATGATACCATCTTCATATGGGAAAGGAAGAATCTCAGAATTGGCAAAGAACTCGCAAAGAATAAAAATAAAGTGGGTGGGCTTGCATTACTTGATGTTAGAATTTATAATGCAGCCACGGTTGTCAAAACAGCATAGTACAAGTGTAATGATATATACACAAGACCATGGATAAGAAGAGAAAATCCAGAAATAAGAACAATAGCATACAGACAGTAGATCTGGGATAAGGGTCCCCCAAAATATCAAATGGGAAGCAGCTGTCCTTTTTAACAAATGGTGCTTGGGAAGTTAAATATTAACCTGACTCTTACTTCACTCCATTCACAGGAACAAATTCAAAATGGTTCACAGACCTCAAGGTAAAACCCCAAGCTGTCAGAACCATCAATGAGAAAATAGGGACAAAGTTAAGAATCTTAGCGCAGGGAATACATGGTTTGTCAGAAATAAGGAAGAATACATACCCAGAGGAAACTAAAAGATATGAATGGGATGTACTGAAGACAAAACACTTGTGTACATCATGAAACTTCATTAGGAGAGTAACAAAAGAGTAATGACACAGCAGACAAGGGGCTTATTACTAAAATCTAGAGATTCCTGAGGGGTTGCAACAAGAAAAAAAATGAATAGCCCACTGAGGAGATGGGCAAAAGACTTAAACAGAATATTCACAAAGAAGGAAGCCAAATGGCCGATAAATGTAGGAGAAAGTGTTCCTGATCCTTAGCCATCTGGGAAATGCAAATCAAAGCAACTATGAGATACCACCTAACACCCACAAAAAAAGCCCAATTCCAAAAAAAAAAAAACAGAAAACAACAAATGTCAGAAGAAGCGTGGTGAGACAGGAGCGCTCATTCACTGCTGGTAGTCTGTAGCTGAGTACTGTCACTGTGTAAAGCAGTTTGGTAATACGTAAAACAGTTGGAAGTCAATTTACCATATAACCCAGCAATTTCACTACTGGGTACTTACCCAGAAGTAATAAGAAACAAACCACCACCAGACATCTGTGCTGCAGTATTCGTCACTATGCAGTTCACTATCGCAAAAAAATTGGAAACAACCCAAGTTTCAATCAATAGATGAATGGGTAGGAAAGACTCTGTATACACATTGGGATACTACACATCCCTAAAAAATAGTGGCCACACTATGAAACACCTCATGTCATGGAAAATGTTGGAGAATATTATGCTGAGGATAGTCAGTCAAGCACAAAGGACAAGTAGAACTTGAGTCCGCCGAGGTACGTCCAAATAGCAGAACAGACATAAGGGGGAAAGCATGCCACACACAATTCCTTGGCATGAGCCAAACCAAATATGACAGATTCATACATCATCAAAAACAGATGCAGAAAGCCCCGTTTGCATGAAGGCCTACAGAGGAGTGGCAGAAGAGAAAGATGGCAATGGTGGGTCAGTGCACTAACCTCCCCAAGGGGAGGGCATTATTTATATCTCCCCAAAAGTGGAGAGCAAGGGCAGACCTCATTCTAGTGCACCAATGCTTGAGGGTGATGTTCCCACTCAGAGCAGCTCATCCCCAGAGATTTCTGCAGGTTTGTTCTCAGCTCAAGATGAGCCGTTCTCTCCCTAGATGGAAGGGCTACACAGGACAGCCCGGAAGATACAGTTTGGGGAGAGTGGTTGTCTGATCCACCTACATGGGGGCAAGCCCTGAAGATACAGTTTTGGAGATAAGTTGATCTGATCCACCCACACAGGTGCAACCCAAGACAGAAATGCAACACCAGTTGTAAGAGTAAAGCCACAAATTGCCCAAGGAATCCTGATTGTATACTTTTAACTCGAGAACAGTACTTGGCACCTCATCTGAACTTGTTTGTGGTTACACACCAAGTGATCACACTTAAAGTCGAAAGATACAACAGGGGCAAGGCTGGAGTGAGTGGGGGTGGGAAGGTGGACTAGTTTGCTCCATCTCTGACTGCAGACATAGCGATGGGACTTTTTAGGATGTGTGCCTTTCAGACATGAATACTGAAGACCAAAAGGTTGTTGTTAGGTAGCGGGACTCAGGCTATGAAACTCTGAAAAGAAGGGGGATGAGACTGATGGGATTAGACCGGCAAGTTCTTCTCCCTATTTGACACGGAGAAATTCATCCGCACTGTGTCAGGATCCATGATAGACTTGTGACCACATGGATGTTCTTTGCTTGTTTCTGTTTTCTGTATTTATTTTTACAAGATAGGCAGGGTAGGCAATCACACAGAGACACCAGTGGTTACTGGGGAAATGGAAGGGGAGGAGATTGGGAAAGGAGAGTGATGAGTCAATAAAGATGGGTCCAGGGAAATAGTAAGTGTTCTAAAATGGATGCCGAGGAGGATGCAGCATTTTCGGTCATGTCTGGTCAATAACATTGTATTGAGAGAAATGAATGAGAGGTGAATGATGGGTAAACATGATAATGGGTCAGGAGAAAAGGAAGGAAAGTGAGGAAAGAAGATAGAATATACATACATATATATGTATACATGTATATGTGAATATATAGATACACAATTATTCAAATATAAGTATATTTGTGTATATGCATGTACATAAATGCAAAATGCAACCAGAAAACATATGGACCTTATGCCCCTAGTAAGATCTTGTTTCAATATAAGAGTGGTTTGATTTCATAATATAGTATTATATGATACCTTCCTGATATGAATGTTGAAGACAAAATAAATACACAAACAAAAGTGGTGTAGAAAACTGATGGTGCTGGACTATTAAGAAATATGGTGTCTGGGGTCCTAAAGGCTTATAGTCAACAACGGTCATCTAGCAGGGAAGCAAGAAAGCCCACATGAAAGAAGCACACTTTCTTGTCATGCTACCCATTAGGATTTCAGTTCTGTACATCTGCATAATCCTTGTGATAGTGTCTAGCTTTTTCATAGTTACACTTCCTCCCTGCATTTTGAAACATCTTTTGGGCAAGTTTCATTCTCAGGTTCTTGATCTTTAGGTTTGCAAAAATTCTTTTAAAAAATTATTTTATTGAAGGCTCATACAACTCTCATCATGATCAATACATATGTCAATTGTATGCAGACCACATTTGCACACTGTTGCACTGTTGCCATCATCACCCCCGAAACCTTCACTTATACTTAAGGATCTCTAGAATAAAAAGAATGTTCATTATCTTCTCCAGGATACCTGCTGCTGCTTCAGCTAGTCAAAAAAAAAAAAGGGCGCACATACGGGCGCTCTGATTATATTTTAATCTATCTTTTAAATCTTATATTTAAGAGAAAAATCATCCAATTTAATCTAATTCTATAAACATAACTTTTCAAGCAAGGCTAATACTACTCTTTTCTTTCATCCTTAATAGCAATAACTGCACCACTCAGATATGACAATTAAAATAATGGGTATTATTAATTCAGATGCTTATGTTTATGTGTTTCTATTATATTGCTCCTGTCTACCATACATGGATATCTAACATTCTGAATTTTAGGGTATAGCCATATAGCATTGTATGTACTTTTATCACATGCTAAAGTAATAAGACATATCTTCCTGAGAAGCCTATTGAATTTAATGCTTCCACTTCATACTTACATATTATGTTTATATTTCCAAAATACAGTTCAAATGTCACAACATAGTGTATGGAAAGAATTTTTTGTAACTGCATTTGGCCAGGGGGAAAGATAGTACAAGCTATTGCAGAGTTACGGCCTCAGAAACTTACCAGGACAGTTACACTCCATTTGATAGAATCACTGAGCTGACATTGAATTCTCCTTTTTGGACGTTTTGTAGAACATAGAATATTGTGCCATGGCCATTTTAGGTATAATAACAAGCAACAATAAGAAATATTTCTCTAATAAACTCACTTTACAAATAAATTTACTACTGTGCAAATATGAATGCAGAAATTTTTCTTCCTAAATATTCAATCTCTCATTGCCCATTCCAAAGACAAATGAAGCCTTTACCTTTCTGTAGTCACTAGCTCCAAAATAATGGAGAGTGTATTTAATCCTTGCTTCAAATTACATCTTTTGCTGCCTAAGAAGTACATATCTCCAGTTGCCACAATCAATGAAAAAAAAAAAACCTTTCTCAAATATCTTATCTTTCCCTTTTATTACTACTGGATTGTCCTTAGATAATATTGTTTATTTGCCATTTTCTAAGATTTCATTTACTAACTTGGGTATTGAAACCAATTAATGGATATCTTATATCTGATTAAATAGACTGTACCTTGTCAGGTATATATGTCCAGTGAACCTAGCTAATTATCTTAGCCAAATATTGAATAAGTTATGGTTATTTTATGTTTGGCCATTAAAAGACAATTTTTTTAAACCTCTCACCATGTTAGTGGATTTCATGTATCTTTCTATACTATATTCCATTTTTGAGACTATCTTATTATGGGTATTCTACTAGACTTTTGAAATTTTGCTGATAAATTGAACATATTACTATTGTCTATTTCTTCTTCTGTATTCAACTTAAGTAAAATTTTTCAGCTTCATTTTTCAGTTTCATCCAGGTCGAAAACCTAGTTTGTATCAAGTCATTTCTAACAGCTTCTTGAACATCATATAATATATCAAAGTCAGCATGCCACAAACAGAAAAATCATATGGCAATCTAAGTCCTCCTCCCCCCACCCCCAAAATGATTTCTCAATTTGTGTCAGTTGTGTAAGGGTTTGAACAGGAAATGAATAGTTATTTCCCTGTTCTCTTCCTGTATGACTTTCCAAGGACCAAGTACAGACTATTTTTTTTGCTGAGGATGACCCCCCCCTTTTCTGATGTTCATTTCCCTGAGAGGGGGTTCTAGATTGATCCTTCTGATCAATTTCCCTTTTGTCCCCCTCCCCTACTCTAATCCTCCTGGCATCTCTGCTCTCATTGTTGACCCTGGGGGATTTAGCTAATCTGAATCCCGTGTTGTGGGCTCTTATCTGTAGTGATGTGCGTGTTCTGGTCTAATTCGATTTGTAAGGTAGAATTGAGGTCATGCTAGTGGGGGGAAGGAAGGAACAAAGAGCTAGAGGAAAATTGTTTGTTTCATCAGTGCTATACTGTACCCTGACTGGCTTATCTTTTTCCTATGATTCCTATGTGAGGTAGATGATCAATTGTCTACAGATGGGCATGGGGTCTCCACTCCATCCCCTACTTCATTCACATTGAGTATGATTTTCTTCTGAGTTTTCGATGCCTGATATCTGGTCCAATCAATACCGCATGATCACACAGGCTGGTGTGGTTCCTCCATGTGGGCTTTGTTGCTTCTGAGCTAGATGGCCACTTGTTTATCTGCAAGCCTTTAAGACCCCAGATGCTATATCTTTTGAAAGGTGGGCACCATCATCTTTCTTCACCACATTTGTTTATTCGCCATTTGGTGCTCAGTGATCATGTCTGGAAGGTGACTATCACAGAATGCCGGGTAATTAGAACAAAGTGCTCTTGTATTGAAAGAAAGCTTGAGTCAAAGCCCAATGTCCATCTGCAACCTAATTCCTAATGTATAAATATACATACATAGATCTATTTCCCAATGGTTTTATATATGTGTGTGTGTGTGTGTGTGTGTATTTACCTATGTACATGCCAATATTTAGACCTCTATAAATAGCCTTTGCCTCCTGGTTCCTTCCTCTATTTCCTTTTCCTTTTCTTTTTTCCCACCATCATGTTTGGTCTTCATTCAGGTTTAGTAATTCCTTGATTAAGGCCCCCCCCTCCATCCAGGCATCCTATGCCCTTCTCTCCATTGATTTTAATTCATTTGTTGTTCCCTTGTTCCTGGGTTGTTCCCCCCTCCCCTTGTCCATATCACCCCAGAACTATTGGTCCTATTCTTTTCATCTCCAAATTATTTATCCTCACTATCTTATCCAGAGACAAATAGAGACATTAATAAGAGCAAAACCCAGGCAAAACCAAACAAAACACCAAAGGAAGTCAATACCAACAAAACAATAAACACAACAATCAGCAACCAAAACCAAAGCAACAACATAAAGAAAGCCACTGACAAAATGGAATAGTTCAAGGAAGACCTGTTGGCCTTTATGAGTGTTTTCCTGTCAAGTCTGATGGGGTGCCACACTCTGTCTCCATAGTCTATTTTTGGTATTCCCCGGGGATTTCTTCGCTTTGCTCCCCTTACTGTGCTACTATATGCCCTTAGTGTTTCACCCTTGTGTGATGTGATCAGATTGTGCACTGTTTTCACACTGTGTCTCTGATGTGCATTCTTCTTGCAGGGAGGGGCTAGGGGGTAGGAAGTAGTCCACATAGTTGGAATTCAGGCCAGTCCCACTGACCTTTCTATTGGTTCCCTGGTACAGGCTGGTATGCTGTACCCACGTCTTGGGGCATTGGATTGAAGCCTAGTCTTTCTCTCCCTCTCCTGTGAAGATATAAACAATATCCTTCCCTTGGAGGCTAATGTGCCTGCTCCCCCCCTCCCCGTGCTCATTTCTCTCTCTCTCTCTCTCTCTCTCTCTCTCTCTCTCTCTCTCTCTCTCTCCTATTTAATTGACTGTAGTATGTATCTCTGGATTAAGTTTGATCCCTGCCATAATAGCTGGACCTTACTCCAGGAATGTATGTATATAGTAGCTTTTCCCCTCTGCCCCGTTTTTGTTAAATCACTCTTTAAAAGAGTTGTATATACATAATCACAATCAGTTCTTAAGCTTTACTTCCTCTCTCCTCACACATTCATTGTTTGCTCCCCCAACCCCCTCACCAGTCTGCACAAACCATTACACCAGTTATTTTCTGTATGCATCCACTCCTGTGCTTTACAAACTGGGAAACCTAACAGAAACAATAAAAAATTGCAACAAAAGAAAATGACAAGAAGAAAAGAATAATAATATAAAGAGAAAAATAGAAATAAAGGGTGAGAAAGAAAATACTGCTATCAATATTTTAAAAGCCAGAGAAGAAAATTCTGTTAGAACAAGCAAGAAATATTTGAGTCTAAAGCAAATTCAAATTAGGTAAAGAGGAAAGGCAACTGACCAAGTATCATATTGTACCATGATTTTATCAAGTAGAATCAAGTTTACAATAATCTCAGAGAGTAAATCTGTTTAAGTCCCTTGCAAGAAACTTAATCATTCTAGATGGTCTACAGATGGATTTGGGGCTTCCACTGTCATCCACAGGCTTCTTCAAATTGGATGTCCAGAATTCAAGCCCTTCACCATATTTGAATTTTCTTGTCATCATCTTTGGATCACACAGGGTGGTGTGCTTCTTAGCTGTGACTTAGTTGATGGCTCAGTTAGAAGGCTGCTTGTTTGAAGAGAAGCATTTAAGATCCCAGATGCTATTCTAATTGATGACCAGGGAATTGGGGGTTTCATGTCACTTAGAACATATTATTGCACAGATGCATGTTAAAAGAGAGCAAGGAATGTCAGCTTGTGACTTTCACATTGAGAAGTTGCCCAGATGCTCACCTTAGAGATAACCTTGATTACAAGTGCCATTTACACAACTAGTTCACTGAACTTAACAACAACGAAAATAGGTGTGGGTACTGCTAAATGGAAGTGAATAGACTGAATGCCACCAGTGGTCACAAGGCTTAAAACAGAGCACCCTGATCAAAAGGCACAATGTTTCTTCAAAAGAAGAAAAATTGACATCTATTAATAATCAGGTATTGAACATTTGAGGCACACATTTCAGATAAGCATAACTATGCTTAAAATAATAATCAATATTACTTGGAGACTAAGTCAAGTAGCAATGAATTCCTTCAATTAATCTTAGTGTGAAAATGCCTTTATTTCATCTAGGTTTTTCAAATTTTTTCTCCTGCATGTAGACTTTCATGTTAAATTGGTTTTGTTACAGCACTTAAAAGATATTAACCTAATGTCTCTGTCCTTCATGGTTTCTAGGGAGAAAGCAGCTATTGTGACTGGTTTTATTTTTCTTGATATTTTTACATATCATTTCCCATTCTTCCCTCAATATTTGTGCTTTGCTGTGTTCAGATATTTGAATACAGTATGTCTAGGTGAGGCTCTGGCATGTCCCTGGCAGGGTCCTGCTAAACGGAAGTGAATAGGCTAAATGCTGAGAATCCACTGACCAACGGCATCAGGACATTATATGTGGTAAAGTGGAGGGTTAATATGAAAGAGGAAGCCTTGCCCAGAAGGATGAACACATGTACTGCACCAATGGGTCCAGGCATAAGAACAATTGTGAGGATGGTCCAGGTCCATGCAGTGTTTTTATAATCATTGTCTATCTAGATGAGTCGGAGCTGACTTGACTAGCACCTAACTTTACTGACAAGGGGCGTGGCTCTTTTACTTTTTCCTTGTTCAACGTCCCCTGTGTTTCTTTTCTGTGTGGTTAGTGGTTCATCACTGACCTGGAGGGAATTCTGTGCCACAGTTTTCAATTACTGCTGTTTAAGCACATCATCGCTGCTTACAGCAAATAATTCATCTGTCCATTCTTTTACCTACTTCACTTCACTAACACTTTTGTTATTAGTCTATCTTTAAAAGCAATTTCCTCAAATTATGAGGGGTTAATTGACTCATTTCTCTTGGGTCCTTTTACGAAAGCAGCATTGGAAGGAGTGGCAGTCATGTACTCTGGTGCCAATTTGATTCAGAGTGTAGGGATGGAGTCTAGCCTGTCAATCTGGAGATAGCCAATGAGACCCCTGTGTGAGCATGGCTTTCTCCTGAGGATTGTGGGAAATCTCACGATATTTCCCCCATGGGTGTAAGAGACAGACATCTGAGTCCTTGGGAGGCATTGCAGCTGTCAAGACACAAGGCGGGCTCCCTGCAAGACATCCCCAAGGAGAAGTCACATAGGCTTACCCTGGTGGAACCAGACCGCTGAAGCTGGAAAAGCCACATAGAGACTCTTGCCAGTGCTGAGTCTTAACACTGCATGCTTAAGAAACTACAGAAAGATCCCTGCCAGTGCTGAGATGCTTCTACCATAAAGTAACCAGATGTCCCACTTTTTAACAATTTAACAGTGTTCTGCAGTGTCTCAAAATTGAAATAACTATATTACGATACTATTTTTGCATTCTATGAACTTTTTTTGTTTTTTGGCCATCACTGCCCTCTGGTGGTGGGAGTAGGAGGCCCAGTCTTTGCTCCTGTGGAACCGCTGCTGGAATTGAACCTTCATCCCAGTGGGCTGCAGTCCCACGCACAACCACTATGCCACCGGGGCTCAGCGTCTATGAACATTTTTGCTGCTCCATATAGACCAAAATTTTTTTTGGGGGGGGGACATCACTGCCCTCTTTGGTGCCTTTGGTATAGTCTGCTGTCACTTCAAACAGAGATCTTGAATATGCTCCTCTGATAGCTCTTCTTTCAATTCTCCTGGGCTTTGTAATAATGTACTTTAAGAATTTTGTGTTCTTTACATTGGGATGATTTCCATACTGAGAGTTGCGGTCTTTGATTTCATCGGTAAATGTTTCAATTCTTTGTTACCTTTAGTAAGTAAGGTTGTCCTATGCAAGCCATATATTGTTAAATGAGCTGTCCCCAATCCTGATGATGTGTTCTTCTTCACACAGGGTAGCCGCTCGGACTATTGGCTCAGCACCAAGATTGAACAAAATGGTGAAATGGCACTACCCTGCAACATACCTTTCCTGATTTTAAACCATGTAATCAGCAGACTCTGTGATGCTTAACCCCACCTCTGTTCCAAAAAAAAATGAAAAAAACTTTCACTGCCATAGAGTGAATACCAACTTGCGTCACCCTATGGGACATAGTGGTATAGCCCTTATGGGTTTCTTACACGGTATCTCTTTACAGGAATAAAAAGTCTCCAATTTCTACTACAGAGAAGCTAGTGGTTTTCAACTGTGGACATTTGGGTTAGCAGTGATTCTTGGTGTTGGTGGTACAATACAATCAATGTAACTGCTGTCCTAAATTGTGCACATTCAGATAACTGTTTGCAATCATTGTATGATGGGGGCGGTGATGTACCTATGTCAATTTCATGATTGAGATGTAGGGGTGGAGTTTGGCCTGTCAATCTGGAGGTAGTCAGTGGTACTTCTGTGGTTATGGCTCTTTCTCAGAATCCTGAGAAATCTCACGATAATTCCCTCATGGAGATGAGAGACCATCTTCCTAGTTGTTGGGATGCTAACTACTGGCAAGATGAGGTTACAGCATGCTGGTCGATCCTGATTTCTGGAGAATGTAGGAACTGGAGGAAAAGCCCATGGGCTTGCTCTGATGAAACTAGACCTCTGAAGCCAGGAAAGCCACAGAGATTGCTGTCAGTATTGAGATGCTCCCACTACCAATGGATTCTGCTGATGGACTCTGGACGCTGGAAATGATGAGCCATGGGGAGACCCCTGCCAGCGCCAGGATGCCTCTACTCCTCGTGCTTCATAAATCAGAAGGAGACTTTAAAGACTGGTATCAGACATCTGGACTAATAACGGACTTTGGACTGGGTTGGAATGCTTTCTCGATGTTCCATTCCTCTTGTATATAAACTTTTCCCTTATATCCATATACATGTCTATGAATTTGTTTCTCTAGTGTAACCAGACTAACACAATGATATATCAGAATAGCAATCAAAAACAAAAGTTAATGTATTATTTTTACTTAAAGGAACCATTCTTGCTCTCTTTTGTAATTGATATTTCTATTGCATCCATTATTGTGTGGGTTAGATCTCTCACTAAATCTCTCCATGGTTGTAGAGGAAAGTGATACTTTAATATACACTTTTAGGAGGATATCGAGATGCTGAAGTTAGCATGAAACTAAATCTCAAGTATTCAAAAAACAGAACTTAGAATCTTCATTGTTATAAACAGATAGCTAATTGCCCCTGAATTTGATAACTCCTTAGGAGAGCCTTAGCAGCAAAGTGAATTTGAAACAATTCGAGATAGATGAAATAACATTCTGGAATCTAGACTTAATGTGACTTCTCAGGCTGTATAAACACCACCTATATGGTTAGCAAGAGGAACCCTAAGCGGGGGGGGAGGGGGGGGAGGGAGAGTGTAGTGGTTACATATTAGGCTGCTAACCTCACTGCATGGTCCTGAGTGGAGGGATAGAGAAAAAGAAGTTATTCATCAAAGAGATGGATTGACACAGTGACCACATCAATGGACTTCAACCTAGGAAGAATTGTGATGATCGAACAGGACCGTGCAGTGTTTCCTTCTGTTGTGTACAGGGTTGCTATACGTTAGAACTGATTTGATGATACCTGTGTTAGAAAGGGTCCTCTAGAGAAACAAAACCAGGGCATGTATGATTTTAGATAGATAGAGGATAGATAGATGATAGATTAGAGATAGATAGAGAGATAGAGAGATACAACATGAAGGAATATAACAGCTAATTAGCCCACACAGCAGTACAGAAGGCTCAGTTCAACTTACTTTCATGGATCAGTTAATATCCTGGAAGTCGTTCAACTCATGAGGGCTGCTGAGTCCAAGATCAAGGAAGCAGATAGCTGAATCCTCCATAGAGCAATTCAGGTAGTTCAGCCACAAGCAGAAAGCAGCAAGGGCAGGTCACCAACAGTCAGCAAGACAACAAGATCTGACAGACCCAAGCTCAAATGGTAGATACACCCGCAGTGTGGTGAAGCAGCCTTAACCTTAAAGGAGCCTTAACCTCTAGTGACATGATCCACAGGTTGGCAGTCCCACATGTAGTGAAGCTCATTTAGTTGAGGCAAAGAACTAGCCACCACAAACGGGTCAAATCACCAGAGAGCAAGAGAGAGAATAGGGGGTGCTCAATCAGCCATTTTTCTCTTTGTCCTCCGATCAAACTGAGACCTTATTAATCTCACAGGTTCTTATTGGCCAGGTTGGCACAATAAATCTACCTATAACAACATGTATCAACAAGAATCAGAAAGAAAACCAATCCATTGTCATTGAATGGATTCTGATTTATAGTGATCCTAGACAGACAACTTTCTCACAGGGTCTGCAAGACTATAAATCTTTACTGGAGTAAAACACCACATCTTTCCCCATGGACATTGAATGAGAATCAATGTGTTTGAATTGTAGTGAAGAATATGGAAACTATTCTGAGAAAAGAACAAGTAAATCTCTGGTTGGTGAGCTTATACAACAAACCTTTTAGGTTACAGTCAAGTGTTTAAATACTGTATCATCTGTTGATTTGATTCCTATTCAAAGTGACCTACTATAAAACAGAAGAAAATGCCCACTATTTCATCTTGCATCATCCTCACAAATGACATGTTTGAATGTTTCCTTTTTGTTGCTGTCTTTTTACTTTACCAAGCATTGCATCCTTTTCCAGGGACTGGTCTCTCCTGATCATATACCCAAAGTACTTGGAAAAAAAGTATCTACCTCTCCTCTAGGAATTGTCCTAGCTGTACTTGCTCCTAGAGAGATTTGTTTGTTCTTTTCTCAGAATACTTTCTGTATTCTTCACCAGCACCAAAATTCAAATACGTTGATTCTTATTCAATATCCAACTTTCATACGCATATGAGGTGACTGAAAATAGTGTGATTTGAGTCGGGTGCTCCTTTGTCCTCAAAGTAGCAGCTGTGCTTTTCATCTCTTTACAGAGGTCTTGTGCAGCAGATTGGCCCAATGCAACGTGTCATTTGATCTCTTGACTACTGCTTTTAGGAAGATTTTGTGGATATGAGCTAGAATCCTTGACATCAGTCCTCCCCCCATTTATCATCATATTACCTATTGACTCAATTATGAGAATATGTTTTCTTCATTACATTGAGCTGTAATTTATACAGAAGGCTGTAATCCTTGATATTCCTCAGCAAGCCCTCAAATTCTCACTTTCAGCATGCAAGATGTAGCATTTTGAAGATTCCTAATTAAACCTTCTTTCCATCTTAATACCATGCTTTTCTTCATATAACTCAAGAGTTATTTGCCCAGCACAGAGCTTGTACGGTTGAAGGATATAACCGTGATGCACATATTTCTGATTTTTTTTATTTCTGATTTTAAGCCACCCAGAATCCCCTTTTGTTCGAATGCCTGCCACTTAATCCATGTATGGGTTTGCCATGAACACATCAAGTGTTCTGAAACTTCCATCCTTCTCAATGTTATCCATAGCTTGTTGTGATCTACACAGTGGATATTTAGCCTTTGTATAATCCATAAAACAGGTAAATACATTTCTAGTAATTCCTCCTTTGATTCATGATCCATCTGACATCAGTAATGATATCCCTCGTTCCATGTCCTCTTATGAATTCAGCTTGAATTTCTGGCAGTTCCCTGTCAATGTGCTGCTACCACTATTGTTAAAAAGATCATCAGCAAAATTTTACTTGCTTGGATATTAATGATATTGCTATATTAGAAGTTATCTTAGAAGCAACAGCAAGGATGAAAAAACTCATAAGCTATCTATAGAAACTACAGTTATTATAATACTCAAGTACATGGTGGGTTTTTAGACTACAAAACTCAGTGTCCATTTGGATTTGAGAATGTGTCCAATACAATTTCTAGGACAACACAGTAAACTCTGGAATAGGTTTAATATCTACTTATACACAGATGAAAGAATTAATGACTAGAAAGATATATCTCAACCCATTTTTCAAAACAAAGCACCAAAAAATTAAGCATGAAACAGTTAAAACAACTGTCTGAAGATATCATCGTACAAATATTGAAAATAGGGCAGATGAGTTCTCTGAGAATTATACACAAGGTTTCCCTCATCTAGACATAATGAAAGATATCATGAACAGATTTTAAAGTTTAATCGACAGAAATCAGAAAGAAGGGAAAAAATCTACAGCTCGAGTAAAATTGAAGACCAGCTGAAGCAATGATTAACTTTTTAAAATAACAAGAGATAAAAGACAATTACTGTTGAATAAAATTGGATATGTATCATTTATTACTCCTGCTAATTTTACAACGGTGAATAAGGAAGCCAGAAGAAATCTGATGAGATGTACAGTGTGCCAACAGAAAATGGATCAATTAGATCTCAATTACCTAAACATGTTTTCTACCACTGAGAGAAAAAGAATTTTTTTTCAGACAAGCCAAAAAACAAACTCGGGGAGATTGGCATCTTCATTTAAAAAGGGAAATCATGTTACCCTGGGGCTTTGGCTCCTCAGAGAACCTTGGCTAGTCATTGCCTACAGAAGCCTGGGCCTGTAGTGAATGTATTATACCTTTACCTGCCAACTGAGCTTTCACCATTTCAAGCCTCTATTGACTCCTGGAAGTGGGTTTTGGTGGAAGGAGTGCTCATAGTGTCCTGTCAGCTGAGAACATAGTTGGAACCCAAGATCTCAACTTTGTTCTGTTGCATGTAAAACAGCATCCCCCATTGTGGAATTTACAGTATAAACTCGCCAAGATTCATGAATCTGAAAGGGACAAAAAGGCTAAAAAAGATTTCCCAGAATGCTTTGCTCCCCTGGCAGAAATTTTTTACCTAAAGAAGTTTTCTTCGAACTCCCCTCGTGTGGCCCGGAGATCAACAGAAACAAAACCAGGAGACGCAGAGCAGGAGATCCCCCTGTAGCGGGGCTCTTGACGTCTCCGCTGTGAGATAAAGGGCTACGTCAGTTCTGAGGCCATCCTCAGCCAAACCGGTCCAACTGCCGACCTTGCATCCAATCGCAATTCCAGACATCAGAAATCCAGCCAGACTGACACGGAACAAACAAGAGAATGTGTACAAAGTGTTGCTGTACTATTCTCCGTACTGATTCTCAAAACAACCAGTAAAATACCTGTTACCAATATTGAGCTTAAAGAAAAGTCGTGCTCTTTTATAGTTCAACTCCGTTTTCTTGCATAGTTGTTGTTTGGGGGGGATTGGAGGACAGGGGTTTGATGTATTAGCTTATTGCAGTCCTTCCATATATCATCCTTTGTATGTATCCTTTTAATCTTCGCTGTATTTTAGAATTATAATCAAGGCTATGTTACAATCATATTTGTTGACTTGATATCTTTATCATGATTAACTTACTCTTCTTATGGACTGCATTTTGTCAAAAAGTGTTTTTCATGTGTTAAAATAAGTAGTTTCATTTTTGTTTGTATAATATATACTTTTATCTTTTATGTTCTACCATTCCTCATCTTTATCGATTAGAGGTGACTTATATAGCTAAGCAAATACCATAGAACTTACTTCAAATTAAAATAATGCATAAGACCAATTTCCTCTTTATGCTGGAGCATTTAGAAGGTTCACACCTATTGCTGCTGCACTGGTTGTTCTATCGCTCCTGTCATTTCTGTTTTACATTTTCCTCCCTGTTCTTTTCCCCACCACTTCCTGACTTCTTTGGGGTCAAATTTTTTTTAATCTACTAACTTTGAAGATACAGCTTTTTTCTTTTCATCTTTTTAATATATATTTGAGGAATGTAGTTAAATGAGCAATATTTGAAACTGATTAGCCTCCAGTTTTACCATCAATTATTATCAACAACACAGCACTTAAGAGCACCCCATGCTTCCCCAGCCAAGTGATTTATTTTTGTTGTGAAGTTTATTTCTATCCATCAAAGGAGAGGACAGAGGCCCTTGTGGTCACTAAGGTGTTTTTGTTCAGTGCAGGCATTAGGCTAAAAACTTCACATGTGGACATTTTGAACTTCTCAAGAATAAACATAAATGATATTGATCATAAACAGTGCACAAAAATAAATAAACCTTTAGGTGAAATACAAGCTTACCAAATTAGTTGATTAATTTCATTATATGTCAATCATCATTGACCATATTAGTGACTTGAATTTTACATAGACTTTTGTTACAACAAAAAGTCATAGTACATGAAAATTTATAAATGTTTTTCTTGTTTAATGTATCATGGAAAATCATTTGTGAGTTTTTCCTGTTCAATATATCTTGGAAACTTTTCCATATTGTTACATATAGAGATAAGTATTTATACATATTTTAAGTAAGCATTTATAGAGTTAATGCACTTATATTTAATGGTTATCCAAGTTTCTACTTATAGTGTTGATAAGCAAGTTTCTTTAACTAAATTTAATTTATTGTCTTAAACAGTATGGCTCACAATATCTTTTGAACAGTTGAATAATTAGAAAAGAGTAGGGATAATTATGTTTATAGGATTTGTATTAATGAAATAATTACATGTTATACTAATTTTTATAATATATAAAATGGCTTGAATTCTTTGCAAAGACCATATACAGTTTTCCCAAAACAAGAAATTTCTAAACATCAGTATTTGTTGTAATTACATTCAAATGTATTATTTTTTGTAGATAAAAAAAAAGTGTTTTAGTCTTCACTATCTATTCATTGTATTTTAAAAATAACTACCAGGATCCAGAAAAAGACATTCTAGCTATTATTTTATATTTGGAAATTTAAGAGATTAATCATAAAGAAGCAAGAACTTAAATATATAATTTATTACATCTATAAGAAATTAGTTAATCTTATGCATATACAGGAGTATATTGTCATTGTTCTAGGTGGAAAAGCAATTTATGTATTAAAATTAATGTAAACATCCTGTGTGCCATTGCAATATTAAGAGACCTGTTACTTTGAACTCATCTCATTCTGGTCCGTGACTGGTCAACTGATCTTTGCAATTGAATCTAGATTATGGATTTAGAGAAGTCATCAGCAGACAATAGCTTTGATGAAATTCATTATCTGCCGGTGGGACTTCATAATAAAAGAACAGGTAAAATCCAGAAGTACTTTTATACCTATGTTATCCTTTTATTTGATGAAAAAATAATATACAGAATGACATCAATGCTATTTTAGAGAGGTTGAAAACTATTTTCTTTATGCATCAATTTAAGATTTCTCTTATCAAGGGGGATTTAAACCCCAGAAAATCATTCTTCAACAAATAAATATCTACAACTGGTTTAGATTTGTTTGCTCAGAAAAGATTTTGTGATTTTGGGTGCCTGTGAATTATATCCACTTGCTGTGAAGGAGTTTGAGTAGTATTATGCTGAGAGAATTTAATTATTTAGTGAGTATTAGACTAGTTGTTTTGTTTTCCTTATGACCCTTTCACTAAGAAAATGTTCAACTCTACAAATAGTAAAGGTAAGTACTTAAAATAATTGCTATATTTCCTCTTTTGCACTCCTGATCGCTACTCCTGGCCATCATTACATTCTTAGAAATACTATTCCACTACTACTAAGAAATGCAAGAACAATAAGGATAGTGTTAAATATTTTCTCTATAAGCAATTGACTTTATGTGCATTAACCTAATCTTTAAGATATGGCCATGCAATGAGTACTATTGTTAAACCTATTTTATAGATGAAGAAAATGAACAGCAAGAAAGCACTAGTTTATGTTTAAGATAGTAATTCAAAAGAATGCTTCAAAGACATGGGAACACTTCCCCAGTTCACTTGTAAATTTCAATATCTACAGTGGTGTGCATATATCCATGCTATTACCCTGGAATATTTGTGTGCAAATTTGCCAGTTTTACACACTGAAATGTCTCAATGCATGTCAAATTTATATTACCCTCTGAGTTAAGTGTTATGACCGAGGAATAGTTTTCTTGTGTGTGCATATGCTTTTTTAAATAATAAATCATTATGGAGTGAAAAAAAAGAAAAAGAAAGCACTAGTTTGTTATACTCCACAGAGAAATTAGATGACTGCTACCATTAAAGCATGCCTGGAGGCATAAAATGAAGCACTTTTGTTATTTCTAAGATGTTCTTTAATTACATATTAGGTATCATATATTTAGACTTAGGCATATGTACTATAAGTAGATGTGATTTGGTGTATGGCATGCATATTTTCTTTCTTTCTTTCAGAGTTTTGTGGGGAAAATATAGAAAACTCAGACCTCGAAATACTTCATTCTTCAGATACACAGAAGCGAAGACAAACTTGGAAAACAACAGGTAAAGGGCAATCAAAATTCTTACCTTCCTTTTTGACTTGAATATTTTAATGAACTAATCTTGAAAATATACTCTAATGTGCTTATCTCTAAATCTGTGTGTATCTCTTATATCTATACTTTTTATTGGTTAAAACAGCAAATGAGGGTGGTCAATGATTCATTGATGGAAGAAATTTCTAAAACCTATGCTCAATACTTGTAGGAGAAAGAACTGCTTCAAAAAATTTATAGAAAATGGCATTTGTTTCTCAGTTTCATTATTTCATGAATTTTTGAAGCCCCTCACATATTTTACTGAATTTATACTTTCATCTTACAAAATATAAGTCTCTCTAATGTTTCAGTACTCTTTAAATCAAAATTGATCTTATGGGACATGCCATGGTCAATTAACTTTTATCAAGTTGACAAAAAATATCTGCTTGGGGCAAGAGCTATGAAGCAGAACTTAGTTCTAATTGAAAAAATAGAATAAATGTTTTCTTTTTGCTTCCCCCCCCCCCCAAGTTGGGGAATGAAATCTATGAACATAGTATACTTTTTTATGCTCTCTTTTAAAATGTTCGAAAGCTTTTTCTAACAAGGCAATTTGTTCTAAGTGCAGTAACAATGCAGTTCTCCATCAAAACATTCACATCATTTTCTTAAGCTATAGCCAAATAGAAAAAATCATTTTAGATATCACCTTAAAATCTAAGGTACATTTTCCACAACAGGAACTTAAATATAAGCTCAAGTCAAATGGGTTAAATGTTCTTGAGAATCATGATTATTTTGAATCCTAAAACTTCAGTCTTATTTCCTTAATCATCATATTCACCGACTTCTTTCTTTGCACAGTCTCTCCGTGGTGCATTGCTGCAGTAGCGTTTGCCTTTCTATATTTCATTACTCTGGTAATAGCTGCCATTATGATAGCTAAGGGTAAGTGTATTTTGTCAGTAGCTAATTAATTAAGTGATTTTTCAAAACCACTATTTTGGGAGTTGATACAGATATCATATCATTCCATAGTGCAGTCACATCAAGCAGGATTATACAATTGCTACCACAATCCATTTCAAAATCCATTTTCCTTCTTGAACCCCTTGACATCAGCACCCTTTTACCGCCCTGCCTCCATCATCCCCACTCCATCACACACACACACACACACATACACACACAACCCAGAAACCTTTATTCTACTTTCTGTCCCTAAGATTCATCAATCCTGAGTTTCACATACTGAAAAACAGAAAAACATACAACAAAAAGTCAGGCAGGTGACCCTCTAATGACATAACATATATGAGGTAAACAGGAAAATATTACAGAAAGTATTCAAAGCCAGATTTACATGACTTAGAAATTTCAATACTTTAAAAATGGTTCTAAGAATTTTATTCTTTCACTTTTTATTGCTATGATATAAACAATTCTTTCCATTAGAATTTTAAACTGTAGAAAGAGCACTCAGGAGAACTTATCAAGGGACACTAAGACATAGCTCACTATTTTGATAAAATGGAACATAGTAGCATTCTATATTGTGTCCTATTCTTATTGACATTAAAACTCTGAGATGTAATAAAATGTATGCAGGCTTTATTCATTAGCCAGTGCAGAACAGTCTCAAGACATCAAATTAATTCTGACTCCTGGCAACCCTGTCATACAGGTAGGACAGACCCTGTGAGTTTGCTACTCCCACCGAGCTGGCTGGTGGCTCCTGGTCTTGAACTGCTGACCTTGCAGTTAGCGGCCTATGCATGCCCACTCTACCTAGCATCAGGGCTGCCGGCAATTTAACAGAAGTAATGAAATAGACTGGGCAAAAATTCATACAAAAAAGAAGACAAGGTTCCCTTCATTTCGGGGTATTGGACCGCAATCACATAGTGCTTGCACTCAGTATGCCTTAATAGAAACTTTAAAAATGCATTTATGAACACTAGAAATCCAAGTTGGTATCTACACAAATAGACACGGAAAGATTTTCTTTACACGTGGAAAGCAGAAAGAATTAGGTTTACAAAAGTAGAGAAAATGATAGAGCAAAGAGGTAGATCAAAAGGAAATCTAATTTTAAACTAAAGAATACAGATGATATAATTTCAGCAATAGGGGATACAGTGATATTTGTTGAAATAGATGATTACTTGGGGAGGAGCAAATAGTGATAAAGAGACTTGAGACAATGAAGAGAATTTGAATAAATATTACCAAACTGCAAAGCTAAATAGGCAAGTGAGTGAAGTCTCAAATACAGAAAAAGCTCTGGTACTCTGACAAGACAATACAAATATAAAGCACGGTGCAGATTGATAAACTCTACTTTGAGATTGACTGAGCACATGATATAGCAAAGACATCTGCCATAAAGATAGCTTAAGTAATTATATCTTCATTATCCAATTCAATAACCCTCTAGTATGGCATTAATCAAATGCGCAAACATATTTACTAAGGAACCCATCACTGTCTGGCTAAAAAGTACCTCAAAATTTATAGACTTTTTTCTTTTCTTTTTGTCTCTGTCTATCTATATCAGATAGGTAGGATAAACAAAGGAAACAGTGGTTCTGGGGGGAATATGAGAGAAGGGGGTAGGGAGGGGTGTGGAGACCCAACAAACTCAGGGACAAGGGAGAAATAAAGGTCCTAGATTTGATGGCAAGGAAGATGTTGAATGCCTGATGTAGTGTGATCAAGTTCAGTGTATCCAAGAGGAATAACTGAAAGCCAAATGTAGTGTGCGGATGATAGTGGGGCAGGAGGGAGATGAAAGGAAATAGAAGAACTAAGAGGCAGAAGCTATTTATAGAGGTGTAGGCATGTATACATGTAAATATATTATTTATAATAATAGGAGTATAGGTCAATATACATATATGTAAATGTGAAGTATTAAGAAAGCAGAAAGACTTGGGGCCTCTACTCCAGGCCGCCCTATAAACAAGAACATTTTGCTCTAATAACTGAGCACTCTGTAATGCACACCTTCCCAACACAATCGCTGAAGACAAAATGGGTGAATAAGTAAATATGGCAAAATAAACATATAGTGCCTGCCTATCTAAATCTTTAGTATCTGGGGTCCTCTTAAGGGCTTGAGTTTAGACAAGTGGCCATGTAACAGAGAAACAAACACACATGCCTGTGTGATCCCAAGATGTAGACTGTATCAGGTATCAAAAGATTCAAGGGCGTCGGAGTAGAGCCCCAAAGCCAATCTGTAGACAACTGGTCATCTCTCACAGAAGGGTCACAAGGAAGGGACTATTTAGCCAGGATGTGGTATATCACCTATGAAATGCACAACATTCTCTAAATCTTTAATTCTTGCTACCCACCCACTATCATGACCCAGTTTACCTTACAAATCCAACTAGACCGAAGTACACACATTGGTACAGATAAGAGCTCCAGACATGTGGAATTCAGGAAGATAAACTCCTCCTGGACAGTGGTGGGTGTAGCAATACCCTGAAGGTAGGGGGAGGGTGGAGGGTGAATGGTGATAAAAGGGGAACTGATCACAAAAGTTGGATATATAATGTCCCTTCCCTCTCAAGAGAACAGATTATAGAAATGTGGGTGAAGGGGGACAATGGATGGTGTAAGATATGAAATATCAACAATAACATATAGTTGATCAAGTGTTCATGATGGTGGAAGGGTGGGCAAGGGAGGAGAAAAAAGATGAGCTGATACCAAGGGCTCAAGTAGAAATAAAATGTTTTGAAAATGATGATGACAGCGTATGTACAAGTGTGCCTGATGCAACTGAATTCTGGATTCTTATAGGATCTGTAAGAGTCTCCAATAAAATGATTACTTTTAAAAATGCCACATAAAAAGAAATTCATAATTTAATATCAGTTACTCACAAATTGTAGTCATAAGTTGTTTTTTATCGAATACGCTTTTAATGGATGAATTGCATTTGCAAAATTTTAGATTTCTATTGTATTTTTTAGTTCCATATGCTTGGAAGTGATAATAGCCTAAAAGTAATTTTTCTATGTGTGAATTTTTTGGGTTTCAGTTCATCAACAACAAATTAATATTAATAATCTGAAAACCTATGCAAATATGCAAAATGAGACTGCAAAGTACAATATGACATAAAATTCAAGGTATGTATTGAATTACAAAAGGAATCTTGTTACTACATACAAGCTATTCAAATCTAGGTGCATTGATGTAAGTATATAAATATAAGATCAAAATTAAATCATGATGAAATAAAAAGTTTATTAGATATCATTTCCTGTTTCATGATTTATTTTGAGGTTAGGGAAGATAAAAAGCAATCATGTGATAGTTATCATGCCTTGCATGATCATAGGTAGTGAAGTTATCTTCATACATGTCTTTTGGGTTTGTTAAGGTCTGCGGTCCATTTGTGAAGACCATCGATGCTTTATATCTGCTGAAATAAAATCTTGGCATCAAAGAAATTTCTCTGAAACACCAGCCTGCAATTCTATCAAGAAAAATAGCAAAAGTGAATTCAAAGTTGATGTCCAAATAGTCGTCCTAAGTATTTCTCACATTTAAGTAATTATAAATAAAAAACTTTAGTATCTTGTACTCACACAAGGATGTTAAGTTCAACAAAATGTTGGGGAAAATCGCTTCATTAAACCAAAAGTTCAAAACATACCCTTAACATGATGATGTTAATAAAAGAATAAACTAATTTTAAAATGATGGTGTGAGTTTTAATTCCAAATATATTAAAAACAACTGTATTAGTCTGGGTAGACTAGAGAAACAAATTCATAGACAGGCATATGAAATAAGGGAAAAGTTTATATACAGGAGGAATAGAATATTGAGAAAGCAACACAACCCAGTCCAATTCAAAGTCATAAGTCTTATATTAACCCATATGCCCAATACCAGTCTATAAAGTCTCCTTTCAACTCACAAAGTCAGAGGCCAGTGGATTCAAGGTCCCAGCTCTGTCAGGGGTTCCCTCATGCTCTTTATTTCCAGGGCTCAGGGTCCATTAGCAGTATTCATTGGTGAGAGAAACATCTCAGTGCTGGCAGGTGTCTCTCTGTGGCTTTTCCAGCTTCAGAGGTCTGGTTCCATCAGGGTAAGGTCACGTGGCTTCTCCTCCAGCTCTTCTGGTTCCTCAGATGCTGCCATCTTGTCTTGTCCGTTGACTGACACCCAACAACTGGGAAGATGGTCTCTCATCTCCTTGAGGGAAATACCGCGAGACTTTCCAGAATTCTCAGGAGAAAGCTCTGCCCACACAGAGGCCTCATTGGCTTTCTCCAGATTAACAGGCTAGACTCCACTACTACATCCCACAATGAAATTGACATCAAGTACATGACCGCCACAGCAACCCAATAAATTCATTGCCATCAAGTCAATGTTGAAACACGGTCACAAGACAAACAACGACAATAGCATGTTTGCATACAACGTTTCTTCTTTTGAGCCCTGGTGGAGTCGTGGTTACAAATTGAGCTGCTAACTTCCAGGTGAGTCGTTTGAAACCACCAGCAGCTCCATGGGAGAAGAGTGGTGCTTTTTACTTTCGTAAAGAGAAACCGTCTTGGAGACCCACAGTAGTAGATCCACCCTGTCCTACAGGGTCCCTGGCAGTGATTTTAGTTTAGTTTAGTTTTCTCGATACAGCCATTTTACAGTTAAAAATGCATCCAGCTACTTTCTACTCGTGATTCTAAGAATAAACCTGCTCAATGCTTACTCATTTTTCTGTAATAATGAGATATTTGAAGTGGAAACCTAGCTGTTAACATAACCTGTTTACTTATGAAAACAGAATCAAATAATCATAGAAATGAGCTCCTATTTATAACTCCTTCTTGCAAACCCCATATGACTTTCATCCTTCTCCACCATAAAGTAGAAAAATACCATCAGAAAATTATCCCAAACCCTAATGATCAATGAATCACTTAGGCACTGAGCTTTCCTTACCAGACAAGAGTGACTACATTCTAATTTAGCTCTCCAAGAAACTACTATGTGTTTAGTATTCTCCACTCCCTTTTTAAACTGCACTAAAATATAAAACTTTCCTCAGCATCCCTGGACAATTGATTGTCAAAACCTAGCCCCAAGCCAGCAAATATGGAAATCTCGTATGTAAGATAGCATATATTTGCTTATAATCTAGACACATTCTCATTTACTTTAAATTATCTCTAGATTAACTATTCTACCTAATACCATGTAAATTACATAAAGATAAAACTGCACTTCTTTATTGTCTTTGAGGGATTGTTTAGGCCACTTAACTGCTTCCTACCCCAAATATTTTATGTCTACAGTTGGTTGAATCTCAATACATAAGTACCCTCAGATGTGCAGAAGCAGCAATGTTAGCCTCACGATGTGATATACAAGGATTAACCAGTCATGGTGTGAATATCATCTTAGCAGGAACCTCAGGGAATGATCACTGTCATTTCAGAAAACTCTCCAGCCTACATTAAGCTCATTCTTTATCCCACGAGAACGTGGGATTTTGGAATGTATCTTCCTATTTCATGGATAAATTTAGTGCATAATTTTTGTTATAATAAGACCTTGTATTTTTCAACATTATGTCTGAATTGTAAATAGATTCTTGAACTGGTGGCTCATAGCCAACAGCTTATTCCATTTTCGCATCTGTCTCACATCTAGCAGTTTTTTCCAGAATTCCCACCTTCATCATGAAGCTCCATGAGTTTTCCCAATTCAGAATTGGTCTTCTTCAGCATCTTTACTGTGTCAGAAGACAAATTTCTATGTCTTTCCCAGTACTGTCTGGCATCAATTTATTGATCACTTCGTTCAAGTCATTTGTCTGAACCTCTGGGGTCATGATTTCCCTCATTTTCCTTTGGATTTGGTTGAGCAATCCAACTGCTGAATCTGATTATTGCATTTTTTTAGTAAAACCAACACAGATCAGATGAAATAGATGCCCATCGGCAGTCTTGACATCAACATGAGTGTCAGTTATGGTCTGCCATTTTTTGATCATGGAGCACATCTTGTCCTGCATAAGATCCATGCCAGGAAAGTCGGTTAGGTGGTTTTTGCCTTGAGCATCCTCAGTAATTAACTTAAATTTTCTAAAGGCAACCTCATCATTTTGCATATCAGGAAGGCTCACTTCAAAAACTCGACCCTTGAGGTCATCAGATGCAATTTTGGTTCCTTGAGTCCTGGTGACTAGTGTTTTCCCAATATTTCCTATATTGAACATAGCTGCTGTTTTTACCTCATGCCAATCTTTCTTAGAAAATGGATCAACCACTTTCTTTGAATTAGCTCTATGCTTAATGTTACTGCCTTGTGTACTTTGGCAGCAAGTTGAGTGCAACATGAATTATTGGCTCTTCATTCACCTTTATGTAGGAAAAATGGGATAAAAACTCAGATGTCTATCATCTATAAAGCATTAGAGTAATAAGAAAGGGTATACTATATTACAAGGGGCAAAACAATAGTAAACTACTAGAGTTGCTAAATTGCTCTACCAAAGGCTTATGCTTCCCAAATATGGGAAGACACGTCAGTATGAATTTAGACGCAAAGAAAGTAAGAGAACTATGACCAATTCTCATACAGAAGTCACTATTGTGTTTGCCACAGAATTGTAGGATGAAGTCTAGCTGTGTAATAAAGTCAATGTCTCCAGATAGTCTAAGCTACCCTCTGACATCACTATCCTCTGAATAATAAACCAGAGTTGATTTTTCTGTACTATTAGAAATCTAATCTTAGCCTGGTAAGTACGCTTCTAAAAAAGTATTCTACAGTTTCTGAATAAAACATCAGGTGAATATTGGCATTTGTGCACTATCTCTGAGTGACTATACATGTAATAATCTAGTGAATGGAGAACTGTCTCATACTATTTTATGCTTTAAGTAACCCTATATTACATTCTAGGGATCCTTCCAGCTAACTTCTAGGACAGCAGTTTAAACCAGAAGTCACTTCTCTGCAGAGAGATGAGGCTTTTCTACTCTTGTAAGCAGTTATTGTCTAGGAAATTCACAGGAGCAGTTATACTCTGTCCTTTTACGGTCTCTGAGTCAGTTTTGACTCAATGGCAGAGTTATAGTCCACTCCATGTGCACAGTCTATTGACTTACTGTTTTCTTTCTATGTTCTACATAAACCCCGGATATTACCTTTAAAAAGTAAGTAAATTTAATACCCAAATAACTAAAGTTCTTAAGTTTGAAGTATATCATTGTTGTGAATATTCTTTAACATTATCTATCAAAATAAATAAATAACTCAAAATAGAAATTAGCTATTAGCATCAAGGCAAAACTAGGATATCTTGAAGTTAGAAAATATACTAAATATAATATTTGTTTTTTATGAAGGTGCTGAAAAGATAGGTAGTACTAAGATTTTTCTATCAGCCACATTTTCTAATAGGTGCAGTGTGGTAAGCTATAAGTGGTTATAAATGGTTAAGCATACCTGAAGAAGAAAATCCCTTGAGTGTGTACTAAGAATTCATTATGTGGGAGACAGCTGCAGCATCTGGTAAATGGGAGTAGAACAGGGAACTTGGAGAAAACAGCATAAAAAGATTGTGCGTTGTAATGCAATTAATTAACTGGTAGCAATTGTCACTCTTTTAATTTCTGTGTCTGTCTCTTGTACCCACAAAATGGAGGAAGCTATCAGACTGATTATGACTTAAGATCAGTTTCAGAAAGACATTACATGAGTTTCATTTTATTCATGGACAAATTAAAACATTTTAATTTACCAATTAAATCTTTGAGGTCAAATCTTCTTTTCCAACATGTGCATTTTCACTTGCTTTACCTCTGTGGGGCCACAGAGTCATGGATTACATTAGAGTAAATTCTAAGGTCAAGAGAAATGCACATGTGTAATTCTCATTTTATATGTAGTAACAGGGATAGCACACTGATCTTACATATTGAAATTCTCTTAGGAATATCCTTTGTATCCATTCTATTCTTTCTATTTTGAAAAATTACTAAGTGTATACATAATACAGTACAGAATGAATTAATATTTGTGGAGCATGGTTAGAGTAAATGAAACAATGGCACAAATATATATTAATTATATAAATGATGGCTGGGAAAATATAGGAAATGGAATGGAAAAAAAATAACTTCTTAGGGACTTGGGGAACTAACTAGTCAGGCAGTAGGTGGGAAGTGATTGTGATCCAGGCATTGGAAGCAGAAATATGTATCTAACACTTGCCAGAGCTTTAGACCAAGAGTGGTATGAACCACACAAGAGAAGTAAGGAGAGGGTAAATGATCAAAATATATTTTATTTTAAGTATCATAGTCTTTATCTTAGACAAACAAGAAGTTATTGTTTTAGCCAATAAGTTGTACGATCAGGTTTACATTTCTAAAATATACCCTGACTTTAAAGAGAATATATTAGAGGGGTCAAGACTGAATGCTTAGAGGCCAGTTATAGGAAGTCTTCAATAGTTTCATTTTTGCTATAGAGTTACAGAGAAATAAATGGCTCCTCCCATGATCTTCTATTTGTCTTCTCTTTCATATCATGTATTTCCAATGAAATTGTCCCATTATATAGTTTTTTTTGGCTCCAAGTTAGATCTTAACCCACACTAAAATAGCACTTGTCCTTAAAATGAACTGAAGTAACTTTTAAAAAGGCAAAACATGAGTTATATGCTGTGAGATTCAGTGACAATTTTGAAAAATGTTAGTAAGGTCTCTTAGGTTCGCATGGATGCAAAGGGGTCTTAATTGTCTCGAGACAGCCTAGGTTATACCTGCTTCCTCACTATAGTTAGAATACCCTCTCTCATTCTTAAAAATGCCTGGGTTGGACCATGCATTTTATGGTCATTCTAATGCTTGGAAATATTCTTTCTGATGAATTTTGCCCTGATATCTCTCTGGCTATGGAAAAATGACACTAGGTGGATACAAACCGATAATAGAAAATGTAAATACTTAGCTACAAAGGTTTTTAAATTGTTATTTAAAAGCAGGCTCAGGCTTAAAAATCATCCAGTCTTTAGCCACAAAGTCTTTTGGAGAGACTGACTGGTGCCCATGAATCAAGCACCATCTTCTGTAGATGTATTTCTTGAAGGTCACGATTGTCAAGGGAGGGGAGGAAGACTGCTTAGTGACTGCCATACAATATTATGATGAGGTCCCAACCCCACCCCCACCTGCACTGGCAGACTTTTCTATCAGAGGTGTGAGGGATTCTGATGGAAATGTCAAGTCAAGTTGGGGGGAGTCAGGGAACAGACATGTCTGGGAGACAAGAGCTTGAGTATTAGTAGGAAAAGGGGAAGGAGAAACTTCCAAGTGGGGAAGATAAAATGACTCACAGTACTTTTAAGGACTCAAAGCGGGGAGTAAGCCTGGTAATATGGGGCATAAGCCAAGTTCCATGGAACATTGGATATTGACTCCAGGTTCTTCAAAGTGCACAACTCCCTCCAAATGCCATAACAGAGGGATCCCTTGTAGAAACTCCACTGGATGAACTGGATACCACCTCAAACACACCTGTAACCTGAGGACTTAAGACTGAAATTACATAGACTGTGAAGAAGCAGAACACAGGTATACGAAGGGTATTGAACGGCCCGTAGGGAAACTAACATTGACTTAGCACATCAAAACCCTATTTACTTATTAAGCTATCTATTATTCTGACAGAAGTGTGACTGACATTGCCGGTGAATATTATTGTAAATTTTGCCAGACAACCAACTCCCATTGTTTGTATAAATAGCATCATCCATGTAAGAATATATTCTGTAGAAATGAACAGTTCAGGCATTGTGACATGTAGTTGGTCTATGTTTGTTCATTCTCCCTCTCTCAACTGTGTTTTAAAAAGTAGTACCATGAACTAATCAATGACACTATTATTGCTGCAGCTGTTTTTGCTCTTATTTCTCTTATTGGGGGCTCATACAACTATTATCACAGCCCATACATGAGTCCATTTTGTGTCAAGCACATTTGTACATCCACTACCCTCATCATTCTCATAACATTTGCTTTCTAGCTAAGCCCTTGACATCAGCTCCTCATTTTCTCCCACCCTCCCTACTCCCCTCTCCCTCATAAACCCTTGATAATTTATAAATTATCATTACTTTGTTATATCTTACAGTGTCCAGTGTCTCCTTTCACCCACTTTTCTTTTGTCCCTACCCCAGGGAGGGGGTTATATGTAGATCCTTATGTTCAGTTCCCCCTTTCCATCCGCCTTCCCTTGAACCTCCTGGTATCACTACTCTCATTACTGGTCTTGAGAGGTCCATCTGTCCTGGATTCCCTGTGTTTCCCCTCTGTACCAGTGCCCATCCTCTGGTCTAGACAAATTTGTAAAGTAGAATTAGGGTCATGATAGTGTGGGAGGAAGCATTAAAAAACTACTGAAAAGTTGTATGTTTCATCATTGCTACACTGTACCCTTACTAGCTTGTCTCCTCCCTGCTACCTTCTGTAAGGGGATGTCCTGTTGCCTACAAATGGGCATTGGGTTCCTACACAATCCCCCTCATTCACAATGATGTGATTTTTTTGTTCTTTGTTTCCTGATACCTGATCTCATCAACACCTCGTGATCACAGTCTGATGTGCTTCTTCCATGTGGGCTTTGTGGATTCTCAGCTGCAAGGCTACTTGTTTATCTTCAAGCCTTTAAGAACCCAAATGCTATATCTTTTGATAGCCAGGCACCAAAGTGTTTCTTCACTACATTTTCTTTTTTTTTTTTGGGGGGGGGGGGCATCACTGCCCTCAGGTGGTGGGAGTAGGAGCCCCAGCCTTTGCTCCATGGAGCTGGAATCGAACCTCCATCCCAGTGGGCCGCAGTCCCGCGCACAACCACTACGCCCCTGGGGCTCAGCCCTATCACATTTTCTTATACACTCATTTTGTCTTCAGCGATTCTGAAGGTGAGCATCACAGAATGCTGAGAGTACTTGAATGGAGGCCCAATGTCCATCTGCTACATTAATACTAAACCTATAAATATATGCACAGAGATCTATATTCCCATGATATATATATGTATATGTGTGTATATATATATATATATATATATATATATATATATACTGTCTTTTCCATTGATAAGGAAACATGCCTTATCTGGCCTTGCTCTCCCTTTGTGCTGGGGAGGTGTGTGCTGAAGCCTGTGTCCATCTCTTTTGTGTTTAAGATTCCTGCCAGTTTCCACTGGTCCCCTCCTCTGCCCTTGCCAGGTTCTGACTTACTGACAGTATCTAAAATGGAATTAAGCCTCCTTCTGTAGAGTTAGGCAATGGGAATGTGCTATCATCAACTGCACACTGACCTTGTGGCAGAACACTAACCTGGACTAAAGACACATTCTATTTTGTTGTCCCTTTTTTGGGGGGTGGGGGAGGGCTGTGCTATAAAGGAGCTAAGTTCTTTGGGGGATCTGTATTTTTTCCTTCATATTCTAACAGCAAAACTGTGAGTTGGGAATAGCTACGTGACACTCTCAGAGAATTTTGAAGAGGAAAAAAATATTACCCAGGAACCTGTAGGAACTAAGGAACTAGTGTTTGAGGGCCCTGGGCCCTGAATATTGGGTGGGCATAGCTATCTCTTATACTTTACTTGCAGAAGCAAGGTCACAGAAGGGGAATAGTGCAGATGGGGTCCTGAGTAAAGGAGGCAGGGGTGGCAGTTTGAGGAATGGGTAAGTGCACGGGGTGAGGCAGGGATTTCTTTTCCAACGTTTAAAATTCCCTATTCGGATATTCCTTGCAATATAAATAGGAAACTGGAACATAGACTCTTGTGTGTCAATTTTGTACCTTTATATAGTTGAAAAGTATTATTCTGTTTGTAGACTATTCTGTTTGTTTCAGTCATTTTAAAAAAATGCTATTATTCAATCCACATATTCTTCAGGAGGAATGTGTAACAATAGCCACGTTTTGCTGGGTGTTTAGACTTGAGGGCTCACACTCAACTTACACACACAGTTAAAGTCTTACTGGTTTGTTAATATCATGAAATACTTCTGTACCACTTGTTAAGTGATATATTCATCCCAGTGTGATCAAATTCATGCATAAATTAATAAATTTGAACGTGCTGTTGGCAGAACAGGCTTTCTGGTCTTGTAAAGAGTTGCAATCGCAAACATTCACAGAGGCAGTTCAACCCTGTCCGATAGAGTAACGATGAGTCAGCATCCACTCAGTGTTAGTGAGTTTGGTTTGGCTTTGGGTAATACGCTTTATTGTTAATTGCTTTCAAGTTAATTTAGATTCATGGAGACCCAATATGTGCAGAGAATAGTGATCTACAGGGTTTTCAAGGCAGCTCATCAGGTCTATTTTCAGAGGACTTTATGAGTGGACTTGAAAATCCCATCTTTCCACTAGTAGTCGATAACTTAATCACTCGGGGACTCCCCATTGAGAGATAAGAGAAAGAGTCTGCAGACACAATGCGGGAAACTGGCCTGAGTGGCAAGAAGCATTGGAAGTGTGGTCTCAACATACTAAGACCATCTGCTCTTACATCCTTTTCAATCAGCTCCCTTTGGCTGATTGGAAGCGTCAAAGTCAGCACATCCAAGCCTTCTCGCTGATCTTTGCACATGGACTTCCCTGTCCAGGCCCAGGAGAGAGCAGTCAAGGGGAGAGGACAGCGTGATTATGATTGAACTCAAGAATTAGAATCAGTCCCCCGATTGGTCCATTCATAACACGGAGATGCAGACGTGCCACGTTCCTCCCATCTGATCCAAGCTCCTCGACAGTTCACTCCACGGCAACTCTCTCCAGGGCCAGTCTCCTGTCTCAGGTGCTCGTCTTTCCTTTCCAAATAAAGCTTGTTGTCTGCTTGTCCTTCCGTGGTCCATGAATCCTTTCTTCTGTCCTAGAGACCAAAGGCCCCCGATCACATCAGAGCAGTTACTCTATGAGGGATCTTCAACCCTTTTGTGGGAAAATGACATGAAAAGATAAGAGAATCTCTTTGCAAACTTGTATAAGTCCCTTCGAATAGATGTATTGCAACACTGCAACAACTATAAGGAAGTAAACTACCTGCATCTGCAGTATTTGCGAACCATCCATACTATTGTCCAGGGTGGCTTGAGTCATCACTGAATGCTTAGTTGCATCGACAGTCTTTACAAAGCATTCTGTTTGCTAGAATGACCGGTTCATTAGAATTCTCAAATTATATCCTTGTCACTGCTTCTAGATGTTTCTTCTTTTTTTTTTTTTGCTATTAAAGCACTATCATTATAGCATAGTTAAGAAAGATGCAATGTTTGATAATTGCATTTTTTAGATCATTTTATTGGGGACTCATACAACTCTTACCACAATCAATATGTCCACCCACCATATGTCCAGCACATATGTCCATTTGCTGCTCTCATCAATCTCAAAACATTTGCTTTCCACTTAAGCCCTCATTATCAGCAACTCATTTTCCCTCTACCTTTCCAATGATTGCATATTTAGAGTGCATACTAAATACATATAAAGATAAATCTGAGTAAATCGGCAATAAAGTTTTATAATTTGTATATTATTTGCATTTCACAAATATTGACATTTGAATTTAGTAAGAAGAAATGAGAATTAGGAAGGGCTGGAGACTTAAAACAACTTCTAGCAGTGTACATTATTAGAATATTCTTGGAGATATTTGAATGCTGTGTGAGAATTGGTCAAGGAAACCAGTTGCTAGATATGTAGACCAAGAGGGACTAGGCAAATTTCAAATGTCGTCAATCCTAGCTCCACATCACTGCATATTTATCATCATGAAAATATCATCAATAACTTCCTTACTCATTAAGATTATGAAGAACCCGAGTCCCATATGAATGCACTTCTTAACTAACGGACATTAGTGCAGTCCACGTTATAATGCAGAGCAAAGAGGATGAAAAATATAGCAATATACAGTTAAAAGTACATTTTCATCAATAATTTCTTAAAACAAGAGACTTTTACATTAAAAAGATGATTTGAGGTTCTTTCAGTATTGCATAGTGAGCAGTTTTCGTAACAAAAATGACAAGAGGATTATATTGAGCATATTTTGCTTGTCTCTTTTCTTGGGGGGGAGCATCACTACCCTCTGGTGGTCGTGGGAGTTACCCAGCCTTGCTCCTGGAGAGCCAGTGCTGGATTTGAACCTCCAAGCTCGTGGGCCACAGTCCCACACTCAAATACTACGTCACCCACCAGGGCTCAACCTGCTTGTCTCCTGAATGATATTACTTACCACAATTTACATATGCTTGCATTAATTCATGAATATGTTAATGCGTTCCCCAGGTATACTTGCAAGAGAGAGTACCAAGGGGAAAATCCAATGGGAGATGAAACATGAAATTTTAAAATCAAAGAAATAACAGCAGGGGTAATCTGCCTAATAGTCAAGCTTAATAACTGGTAGAGAAATAGCCTAGGTTTACCTGCAGAAATGCATGAACTCTTTTTAAAGAACCATGGAGAGAGCAGGTAGGGAAATAAATCTTTCGGGGGTGTTTGTTCTATTTTGCTTCATTTTGATTGTGTACTTTTACATATCCTGTAATGAAGATGAATTCATAATTCACAATCTATATTTTTATTAAATACTACTCCAACATGGCTTTATTGAACATTCAGAACCTATAGTGTGAGTTCAAAGGTCACAGAACCACATGACAGGCATTTCTCAACCAGGACACAGGTTATCTTGACTACATCATCTTTTGACTCAGTCAAGGTATTGGGGGGTAGATTGGACTTGAATTATTGCATAAAAATATGATACCTACATTTCATTTATATTAAATATTACAGTGCAGCATAATTGAATGTTTGTTCGCTTTTCCACTGGATTGAGTTCCCATAGATAAACAGATGTATAGAAACTCTTATGTGTATAAGGAAGAGTTCTATATAAAGAGTAATTGTACATTAAGAAAACAAACATCCCAGTCCAGTCCAGATCAAGTGCATGAGTCCAACATTAGCTCATATGTCAATACCAATCTATCAAGTCCTCTTCAGACTCATGAAACACCTGCAATGATGCTGAATGCAGGACAATCACAGGCCAGTGGGTGGGAAGTCTTGTGAATCCAGTGGTGGTATTAACGTCTCAGCCCTGGCAGGGGTCTCCACGTGACTCCTCCAGGACTAGTGGAGTTTCATGTGTCGTAGCAGCTGCAATGTCTCCCAAGCAATGAGCCTGTGTCTCACCTCCAAGGAGCTATTTATCTCCTTAGCAGCTCCAAATGAGGTCATCAAGCCGTGGCCTGACGGACAGGTTAAACTCCACCCCTTTACTCATAAGTCTCAAATTTGACAACAGATTATGTAACTACCACAATTCCTAAAATAGATACTAGATATTTACACTATTTTCCCCTCCTTCCAGGAAATTTGATGTTCACTGTGTTCACTCCAGGGATCCTTGGTGGCGTAATAGTTTACTCATAGGGCGCTTAACTCCAGAGTGGGCAATTCTAAACCACTATCTCAGTATGTTTCCTATGTCAACAAACAAGCTGCCATGGATGTGGCTCTGATTCATAGCGACCCTATATGATGCTGTTGTCCCTGTGGGGATCTGAGACTGTAACTCTTGACAGGAGCAGAGAAACTAGTCTTTCTCCTGTGGAGCAGCTGTGGTTGAGGACTGCTGAGTTTGTGGTTATCGACCCAATGTGTAACCACTACATTCCCAGGGTCCCTTTAGTACACAGAGTATATACAAAATGTATGAATGCTGAATGGAGACATACTCTGCAATTCTTATATTAAGACTGAAGTGAGAACTTTGCACGTATATCTCTTCAGTTAAAGATTTCTCTTCACTCTCTTTCACACACACCACTGAAAAAAGAGGGAACAATACACAATCATTTTGAGCAAAGAGTGGTACTAAGAAAATAACAAAAGGATCTTCTTGGTGAAGGACAAGATCATAAAAAGATTAAAATGTATTCTGGAGACAAGTATCACAAACAGCAGCCTATGTGATCAAAGGATTGCAAATACTAAAATCCAAGATCAGAGGAAGGAATTGTATTAAGGCTTAAATTCTGAGCACTGGTTTGTAAAAACTATGGATTGCAGTCAAAACCCAAAGTTCATTTACAGACTCTCCATGTTTATTAAGCTTATAGGGATACCTCTTGACCAATGACCAGGGATGCCAATAGCCTTGCAGACAAAGGGCATTGCGAAGTGCATTATGACAGACATGGTTGTTAAAAATTCACAGCTTGTCATTGGCTTCCCCATTTGACCTATTTTTATTTTTTTTTAGGTTTCATTATGTTCTACTTTCTTTGGATTGAGATCTTTCTGTGTTTTATTTTGTTGTTAGGTGGGGGAAGAGGGTTGTAAGGTTTTTGTTATATGAAATGCAGGATAGGTAAATTTGTAGAGAAAGTAACTGGATTGGTAGCTTCTCAGAACTATGGTAGGGGAGGTTGGAAGGAAATTTACAAGAATAAAAAATATCTTAAAATTGACTTTGATAGTGATCGCACAAGTCTTACCTAAGATATTTAAATTACTGAATTGTCAAATATGTGAAGTATATGTCAATAAAACTAATAAAAGAAGAAAGATAAGTGAAACTGATGATAGAATGTACAAAAAAGAAGAAAGAATACAGATAAGAAGACACCACGACACGTGAAGTCACCATGAGTAGATATTGTCTAGGCAGCCACAAGAAGATGATCAGGGTGGTGCAGGGTGCAGTCCACATTCTAGCTTTTGCTATGCGCCCAAGCCTCGTGCAGTAGGGGAGATATGAGCCTGACTTGGCACACATCCCAGAGAGAGAACTAGAGGAAAATAGGACTCCGTGGACCAAGAAAACTGAAAACTTCATACAGTAACAAGGCCTGCGATTGTGTTTCTCTTGGCCTTGCTCGGTCTGCTTCCGCTCGGCTCAATAGTGATCCCAGCTCCCTCTAATTTACCGCGGAGCTCCCTCAGGGCAGCAGCTGACTGACACCCGCTTCCCATCTGCTGATGTCTCTTTATTGTTCCAGATGCATCATAAACTTTGCGGAAATCAGGGATGGGGAAGAATGTGAGCTTTCCAGAATCACAGCAGCGCCTCTGAAGAGTACACATGGTTACCACGCTTCCCTTGGAAGAAAGCCCTGCTATCTAATGTAGGGACCTCCCCATTGAGAACCTTACGCAGCACAGTTCGAACCTGACGTCCACGCGGGCGCAATGAGCTGAGCGCTCTCGGTGGCCACCAGATAAAAAATACCCACAAGACCATCAAGTATCCACACACACCGAAAAAAATCCCCCATCAATTCTTAGAGGCATGAATAGGAAAAAGGAAAATGAATTTATCATTATTTGTAGATATTATGATTGTGTACCTAAAAATTCTAGATGAACCCGAATGATCAACAAAAAGTCAAGACTCTTGGGCTCCAGGCCAATAGATATATTTCAACTTGATCTTGTGTATACCTGTGACATCAAAAGAACAAATAAAAAAATTACATGGAAAAAAAAGTATCGCATAATTCTCAGAGACAACAACACAAGAGAGGGGTATTAGGACTATTTTTGAACATAGGCTCCCCAGGAGACAAAAAAAACAGAGAGACTTGCTAGATAATAATGCACAGAAGGAAATCACGCCCACCGGTGTTGGCTGGAGTGGGGGTTGCTGGCTTTAAGGACAAACAACTCCGTTGCTGGGGAGCTGACTCAGCCTCGTCGTGACGTCAGACGACCCGATGGGCTGTCCTATAGGGTTTCCGACGCTGTAGATCTTTCCCAATCCAGACGGCCACATCTTTCTCTCGCGGTCGGTGGGTGCGAACCGCCAGAGCAGCAGCCAGGTGCCTAACCGCCCCACCATCGCTCTGCTAGAGGTTCCAACCCCTTTCACGGGTCCTTAATAAAGCGGCCCGAGCTTTTAACCAACCAGAAGTGGTCAAATGCTCACTGTCCTTTGGTTGTTTCAGAATAAAACTAGCAAACAAAAAGGACGCACACCTAGTGACCATAGAACTCTTTCCAACCACATAGAGAAAAAGCTGCAGCCACAGCCCAACCGTTCTGATAGAAGGCTAACACCTTCCATTGTTCTCAGCGGCAAGTGCCTGTTCACAAGTTAACCCTCTGCTTATTCCTTTGGGGGCCTCATGTTTTGAAATCAAATGATATTATTTTTAAAACAGTGTTAGACCTTCAGCAAGAAAATAATGATACCCCTATGTTTCCCAGCGTTCTGTATCTTGGTCATCTATGCCCGAGTATTTTCAGTCAGGTGGAGATCAGTGCTTTCTGTTTTTCAGGATATAAAGATGGAAATCTCTTGCCTATTTCTAGACCGCAGGGTGGTATGAGTGGAAACACTTTTTGCTTCTAGTTCTCAATGATCTCGCTTCATGGGTTCATGGGGAGGGGGTGGAAGGCGGGAAGGGAAATATGGGGACCTGGTTCTGGGGGCCTAGGTGAAGGGAGGTTATTTTGAGAGTGATGATGACAACAAGTGTGCAAATGTGGGTCTGCATACAATTGATGTATGAGTGGGTCGTGATGGGAGTTCTAAGAGGCCCCAATAAAATGATTCATGAAAAAAAAAGGAGGGGGAAGGAGAAGCTTACACCAAGGGCTCAGGTAGAAAACATTTGGAAATGAAGATGGCAACATGTATACAAATATGCTTGATACAAATGATGTATTGAATGTTTTAAGAGTTGTTAGAGATGCCAATAAAATCACTGGGGGAAAAAGAGTTGTATTAGTCCCCGATAAAATGATCTTTTTTAAAGAACAGAAAAGAACCATTAAAGAACAAAAAAAAAATGTTCAAGTGCTAAGTTTCTTCAGCAATAACAAGATATATATATGTCATATATATGTAAGATATATATCAACCAATCACTGTGATGAATTGCACTTTAAAAAATATAAAGCCAAAAAATATAAGGCCATCATTGTGATATGAGGTGTAAACAGTTTGTTAAAATTTTCATATATATATATATATATATATATATATCCATCAGGGAAATTTGAACAGCAATAAAATAGCTGATAACATTAAGACATGAATGTTAATATTGGTTTATGTTTTTAAGAGAAGCATTTACCTTTTGGGAAATTTAAAGCTGCAATTTCTAGACGTTCACAACAATCAAGGCTAAGGATGTGAGTGGGTCTGTGTTGAAGCTGAGCGATGAAACCCAATGAGTGGGCACAGAGTGCCTGGCAAGGGAGGCTCACTCCCCATGGCCCACACTTCCTCGGACACCGCCCTTTGGCACAGAGAGGCAGGCCACGAAAGCAGATGACACCAATGTGCAGTGCACATGAATATGGTGGTCATGGCCCTACAAAGCCACCTGGAAAGCTCATCTGTAGTTACTTTATTTTTAGTTGAATTATTACAATGATTCAAGTCAGGAAAATGAGCACCAGGCAGAATCTTTTCGGAAAGACATGAATTTAGTAAGGGAGTCCACTGAGAGTGGGATAAGCCCTAGGAAGGTCATATTTACTGTGCATTTTCTAGGTGGCAAGCATTTTTCTAAGTACTTAGAAAACCACATCTCACAACCACCCAATGAGGTAGTTTTACCCCCACCAGGCACAGAGGAGTTTCTTTTTTTAATTAGGATATATATGTGTGTGTGTGTGTGTATAGTGTATATATATATATATACATATATACTATCATTTCCCAAAGTTTCCTAGTCAGCAAGTGAAGCGGCTTGGATTTGAACGAGATCCTGGGGGGGGGGGGGGGGGGGGGGGTGCCACAGTGAAGCACGTGACTCCTATCTAAAAGTGCCCGCAGTCCTGCAGGAGGAAAGCCTGGTGACTTGCTCGCATCAAGACTGTAGTCTAGAGAGGCCCGTAGGGGCCAGTCCATTCTGTAGCATGGGGTTGCTAGCCTGACGCCGCCTCACAACACCGCAGGCAGCCTAGCTTTGAACCGATGTACTTCACCGCTACGCTGGTGGCTGCCATCACAGAAGACACTGGGTTCATCCTCCAGCCCTTGCTCACTCCTCTCCGAGTCTGTGTATCTCCTGCCAGAGGCTGGATCGATCAGGGTATCTGTGCGCATGTGCACCCCCAGGGCACATCACCCAGTCCTCCCGGCTCCTCAGGTGGGATGGTTGGGAACAAACCCCACTCAGTGCGCTGCTTGCCTTTTAATGAGCGCAAAGGAAAGCACTTGAAGTTACAAAACGAAAATAGTTTATTGCGGAAGAGGTTAATCTAGTAGGAAGGAGAAATGGTAGGTCAATCTAGCAAAGAGACCAGAAGTGGCAGAGACAAACTGGTATCAACCTCAGAGTGCAGGTGTTCTCTGGAGATGCTTTGGTCGGGACAAAGCAAGAGGGCTGCCAGCCTCATGGGACCCGAGCTTCTTAGAGCTCAGACCTACTCCGACAAGCTTCCCACAAAAAACCAACCCCTGCTCTTGAGTCTATTCCGACTCAAGGTGTCCCGTGTAGGGTTTCCAGACCTGTTAATCTTCAGGAAACCAGTCTCGTCTTTCTCTCACAGAGCAGCTGGAGTGTTGGAAATACTGACCTTGCAGTTGCTAGTCCCATGCCTCACCCACTATGCCAACAGGGCTCCTTTCCTACAGCGTACGGGGCGATTTCAACATTGTCTGTTACGTGAATTGTTTCTTACTGTGAATGTTGTCTGTTCATAATTTCCTTCCCTATCCTGAGCCATTAGTGCCGCAGGAACTTAACACTCAAACCAAACCAAGACCCCAACCCTCCGCTGTCAATTCCCACTCACTGCAAGCTCTAAAGGATAGAGCAGTAGTGCCCCCCAGCGTTCCCGAGGGTGTAGTCCTCACAGAGGCAAGCTGCCTCGTTTTCCCTCCCGCAGAGCAGCTGGTGCGTTTGAACCACTGACTTAGAGGTTAGCGTGCTGACGCTGAACACCTGCTGCTCCGGGGGAATCTTTGGGAGAAGCCTAGGTGATAATGTTGAATACGTATTTAGATCTTTCGAGCTAAATTATGTCAAGTGACTAAGTACAACACAAACAGCTTAGAAGAAAACTCTGTAGTGAACACAAGACCCCTTAATTAGGGCTTCCAGAACTGTAGAGACGTTCGGCTGATTTAAATAACAATTAGGCAGGTGCTCAGGGCCCAGAGACCATGCAGCTGTGCTCCAAGTAACCCCACCGGCTAGTCCGTGGCTCTCGCGCGCCACCGCGTGGTACAGTGTGCAACCTACGTGCTGTGTTCAGAAAGGAAGCTGCCTCTGCTGTAAGAGTGGAAAGGAAGATTGGGGAGGGGGCTGCCTTGCAATTAGTGCGCCTTAGCGCCTTGCAGGGAGATTCAAATAGCATCTCATCTTTTTTAAAGAAACATAAGTCTCGTGCTCTAACCTTTAGACTGTAGCAGACATCTAATCTCCAAAGGAGAGTGGTCTGAGATGCTGCCAAACCTCAAGAAGAATTGATGGAGAGAGGGGGAGAAATTCTATTTTTGTTCCTTTGTTTACTTAGAATCAGGGAAATGTCGGTAAAGCAGAACCTTGTGTCTCTCATTATTATTACCAATGCACTGTTTAGCAGACACTTATCAGATGAAGGTCCCTGCCACTCCCCACCCCCCTACCCCCACTCCCTCATAGACAGTGCTGGGCAGTTTTGTGTTGCCAGGACGTTAAACCAGCTGGTAATGTAAGTTGGTCTGTTCCTCTGGGTGGTGATTCTAATTGAATGTGATTATAAGGGCTAAGGTTATTTTGTTCAAGACTAAACAAACAAAAACAAACTATGGCTATCACATATAGATTGCAGGAAGCCAAAATCTGAATTGATATATTTTTAAAAAGTAACAAGGAGATTTTCATTGTTATGACCATCAAGGTGATTTCGACTCACAGTGACCTTTCAAGTGTCTGAGGCTGTCAATCTTGAGGTAATCAGACAGTCTCATCTTCCTCCCACAAAGCTGTTTGTGGATTTGAACTGCCAAACATGCGGTTGGTTGACAGTCCAATATTTACTCCATTATTCTGACATGGGCAGTGATAAATCCAGAAACATATCACATAACAGTCTCGTGAACTTTGTCCCATTTTAGGGTATAAGTATATTGTCTTACAGAATTAATTTTACCCGATTGTGAATTTCTGTCAAGCCGTGGCAAGCACTCTAATAACAATAGCTTACCGATGGCTTCTCCATTTTCTTTCAACAGGCGTAAAACCTTGTGTTAAAAGAAGTTGACTCTATTTCCTTCCAAAGACTCACAGTGCCTTGAACCTAGGGTGGAGAGTAAAAAAACCCTCATTGAACAAGAACTCCAGATGAGTCTGATGCCTATTTTGAAAAGTGGATTTGTCATACGCAATGCTGCTTGATAATTGGCCACGCATTGCCGGCACGCTTGTCGTCATCGTTTTCAACCACTGCAGTGCCTGGAGTGCCGTCACTGAACCGCCTGAATCAATATCACTGGGCATTTGTTAGAGAAGTGCATCTTCACACACACACACACACACACACCCCACCACAGACATGAATCAGACACACCAGCAAGCACACTTCCACCAGCCCTCGGGCTGATTCTGCAACATGCAGGCTAAGAACAAACTGCTTGCTAAGGAAAGGTACTTCAGAGAACCAAAGTCTGTGTCCTTACTGTTTTAAGATCTCAACGTCTATTTACCTGCTCAGGTGTATGTGAAAGCTTAAATCTTGAGCACCCCGTTTGCAGATGACTAAGGATATGGACAGCAGGTCAAAAAGTACAGTTTCAGAGTCCGCCATGCTGACTAGGCCTCAGTGCATTCTTCTGTGTCCTCAGGCAGAGTGCTTGGGAAAGTGCATCCCCTCCGCTTCTCTGCAGCCAGCCCAGAAGTGCAGCCACCCTTGGGTGCTTGCTTGGCAGTGTCTTTGGTGGCGATGACTGGGGCTTCTGAGTCATGTCCTAGACTTGTTCTAATCATGGTTCCATTCCATCTTCAGTAGCCCCACCTGCAAGTGGGATGTGGCATGGCACCACCTGTGACAGCCTCCTGACAGACTGCCTGCCTTGCCCTCCTGGCTTTTTGTAAAGTTCCCTTATCTTGGCAAACCCATGGATGCCAGTAAGGCCTCTTGCTAGTCACCATCCTCAACCAGATGCTAGATCTTTGCCCAGTCTAAGGCTTAAGAAATGCTCTCCATAAATCACAGATTCCAACAACACACCTCTCTTCATGGTGTCTCTGTTTTGCGGCCAGCCTCTGGGGTTATTTGGGGTGCTGATTCAGAAAGTTGCATTGATTTAAACCACAACTCCTCTCGTGTCTCAGAGAGGACGTTTCAGTCTATTGTCAGCTATGACATGACACTAATTTATTAATTTATCATGTTAGTTTTCAAAATAAAGGGTTCAGACCCACAGATGATAGGATAAGACAAAAAAAAGTCAGAAATATTTGAAAAATTATTAGGTGGTAAGGGTCTTCTAAGTGAAGTTTTATATGGACCCCTGGCAGCTAGTTAGCGAGGCACTGAGCTGTTAACCAGAAAGCCAGATAGGGAGTCCAGCAGCCACTGTGCAGCCTCTGATAGCTTTAAAGGCTTGGAAACCCCGAGCGGCAGTTCTTCTCTGTCCTGTAGAGTCACTCAAGTTAGAATCCATTAGACGGCCACATGTTTTCCTTTTTGACACAGGAGGCTGTATAATACACACAGAGACTAGACTTTGGATACTGTACTGCCAGAACACATCTTGGGAAAATTGGTAAATAAAAAATAAAATTGCAAAGTTGTAAAGACAATTTTAATGGTAAAAAACATATATAAGACATTCTACCCATTGTCATAAATATTTTGAACAGCTGTTTTTCTTCTTCAACTTATGTGGTAAACATTTCAGCACCTATTGTAATATGTAGAAATATGCATGGTAAATGTTTTAGAGATGAGTCCGGCTGCAAGTTTATGCATATATTTAATTTTTTAATTTTTTTAATTAATTAATTAATTTTTTTTTGTGGGCGTCACTGCCTCTGGTGGTCGTGGGCGCTACCCAGCCACCACTGGATTTGAACCGCCAAGCCCACGGGCTGCAGTTCCGCACTCAACCACTTATGCCACCGGGGCTCAGCCCTATGCATATATGTTAAACAATCTATCTTTTCTTTGAAGAGTCTCTGTGCAGAGGTAGAGAACTATTTTCATTTTAATAAAGAAGTTTGAACCCAGACAGGCCCAGTTTGAATGTCTGAACATGTGTATCTCTATTTCGTATACCAACCTCACCCCCACTCAGTGGACACAGCTCAGAGCAAGCCTGCAGGGCCGAAAGGAACGTCTCCTAGGGGTTGCTAAGGCTGTAAATCTTCATGGCAGCAGAACGTTTCCACTTTCTTGTGCACTGTCGGGTGGGTCCGGAGAGCTGACCTTGTGTCAGCCGTCAAACACAACCCACTCTGTCATCACAGCTCCCGGTTTACTATACAGTAACTCTTATTTCTGGACCCTGCTTAAGATTTAATAAAAAGGGGGGAACTGCCTGCTATTCAGATCCCAATAAAGGTGAAGTGGTAGTTGAAGAAGATTCCAAGTTCATATGATTTGCACTGTCTAATTATATCTTTGGAACAAAGGACATCATCTGAAATATAAATTGACCTAACTATTTAGTGTGATACACACTACTTTGATTGAAGCCAGCATGCACTTTCTCTCTCATATTAGCTAAGGCTATATTAGAACATCATGATTTTTATGGCTTAGCAGGGTGTAGAGTGCCTTATGGCACACTTTAAAAAAACAAACAAACTGAAATTGTCCTGGGTGGAATGGAGCCTTTGTACTTTGCTTTGTTCCTGCTAACTGAGCGTCAAGTAAATCTCTCTGAGTTAGTTCACCCAGTGGCATCACCTGGAAAGTTCCTCTCTAGACACAGTGAATTTCTTCATGAAAGCAGTTTTACTTGAACCAGTTTTTTTGTGATGGCCAAATCAGGAGAACAGCTTGCAGCTGTGAAATCTTGATTTTTTTGCTTAGGAAATATCTGCAGAAAGTGTTGTGATGTTGAACACAGCTTACAAGGACAGTACTACAAGAAAAATTCAAATGTATGGATGGTTTTCTCATTTCAAAAAAGGCGAAATGTCTACTGGTGACAAACCTTGGTCTGGATGTCTGTCAACTTCCTAAATGGATAAAAATGTCAAATCAGTTTATTTGGAGTTCATTCGACCAGGTCGCATTGTTAATCAAATCTTCTCTTTGTAAAGTGACTAGATTTTAACATTGGTAAAGCATTGGGCACCATGGGTTAGGGGGTATGGAGATAGGGGATAGAGGGGGCATAAGTCCCTTCCTGTTATCCCACCATTCCCTAGTGTGTTAGTCTGGATAGACTAGAGAAACAAATTCACAAACACGCAGATGGATATAAGCGTAAGGTTTATATGCAATAGGAATGGAATATTGAGAACGCATCCCAACCCAGCCCAGTTCAAAGTCATAAGTCTGACACCAGCCCATATGCCTGATTCCAGTCCTCAAAGTCTCCTTTGGACTCCTGAAGTCACTGGTCAGCGGGTACAAATCCCCGGCGCTGGCAGGGGTCTCCCCATGGCTCCTTGCTTCCAGGGTTCAGGGTCCATCAACAGCATCCAGTGGTGGTAGAAACAACTCAGCACTGGCAGTGATCTCCATGTGGCTTCTCCAGCTTCAGAGGTCTGGTTCCATCAGGATAAGGCCATGTGGCCTCCCCTCTGGCTCCTCCAGCTCCTCAGACAGTGAGTGCCATCTTGTTATCTGTAGTTTTGTCCTCTTGGAGACTGACTCCCAACAACTGGGGAGATGGCTTTTCATCTCCACCAGGGAACTACCTCGAGATTTCTCAGAAGTCTCAGGAGAAAACCATGCCCACATAGAGGCCTCATTGGCTACTCAATGACTATCTCCAGATTAACAGGCTAGACTCCACCCCTACATTTCAGTCATGAAATTAACATAAGCACATGACTGCCACACCTAGCTTGTTGTGCATTCTTTCCAAAAATCAGGATTTTTAAAAAATGCCTGAGAACGTGGGAAAATTTGTTTGAAATCGGGACTGTCCTGCCAAAAGTGGCATGTCTGGTGACTTTTCAGAGGTTCTGAAAACAAATTGCATAACAGTATGCTACCCAAAAAGGGCTTGATTTGTGGCAGAGGACTGGTTTTGCCACCTCAACAATGCGCTTGCTCATGCAACCATCTCAGCACACCAGTTTGGGGCATAAAAATAGCATGCCTCTCTTGCCCCACACACCTTTCCCACCTGACTTCTCTCCAGGTGAGGTCTTTTTGTTTCCACGCATGAAGAGGGACACGAAGGACAGTGATTTGACCATGGTGAAGAGGGGGTGAAAAAATGAGGGAGATGCTGTCAGCCATCCAAACAGAAGAGTTTGAAAAAGTGTTTCCAAGAATGGAACCGCAGATTTGACAAATGTATGAAGTGTAATGCAGAGTACTTTGAAAGTGATATGACTGGGCTGAGCCCCGGTGGCGTAGTGGTTGTGTGCACGGGACTGCAGCCCACTGGGACGGAGGTTCAATTCCAGCAGTGGGACTGGGCCTCCTACTCCCACCACCGGAGAGCAGTGATGCAAAAAAAAAAAAAAAAAAGAAAGAAAGAAAGAAAGTGATATGACTGTTTTGTGAAATAATTTAAATAAATAACTTTGACAAACATTTCTGTTTGGAGAGGGTACCCCCTGGTATGTTTTCGGTCTCAAAGCTTACAGTTGAAAGGCAGAAACTGATACTATTTTTGGAATCAGCAGGTCAAATGCACCCAGAAACAAGTCTAGCATTTGAGGCATCAAAATGTGTTGGCCAATGTAATATTTATAATTTGGGGACTCTTGTATACCCTAAAATACTTTCCTAATATACTCCCATGATCTTAAGTACTGTCTGTGAGTTCGACATGGTCCATGCAGGGTATTACTGAACCCAGACAGAGAAGGTAAGTGCCAAGGGCAGGGTGGTTGGTATCAACACAGGTTAAAACGGAGCGTTGAGGCATGCCTGACCTCTGTCTTGCGTCAATTGGTTTGGAATAGTGTGCAATTGGACACACATGCACACACACATTCCTACTGCAGCCAGAGGAGGTCAGATGTGGCCCTCACTGCATTTTCTCAATTTGGGCTGGAGTCTGCTGTCCTAAATCTAAAGATGAGGAAAATCAACACCAGGTTGAAGAAAATCCACACACTTCCTGGGTGTTTGATGATTGAGTTCTCCCCTGACTCAAGAGACCTTCCTAAGTGATCTGAAATAAGGTACCCTACCACAGCACACAGTCTCTTTTTTCTCCCCCACAGC